>NMRA01000517.1:67445-100806 GCA_002633005.1 Phoronis australis
GGGGGCAGGGGGGCGGGGGGGGGGGGAGGGCCTGGATGGCAGGAGACTACTAGATTGGGCTCACACCCAATTGCAAGTGTCCGATTTTGACAACCGGCGTATCCATAACGCCGGTAACTATGACTAAGTAATGCCGTTCTCAGGCAATATATGCGTGACGATGCGCACTATCACTTCGTTTATATCGTCTGCTCCAATGTGCAATGAAGAAAATTACTTCATTTATTCGAAAAAAACGAAATCTGAGTGACGATGAAAGAACGGAAGCTGCTGATAAGATGTATGTTTTAATCGCACCCTTAGTGAATCACTCAGAAACTCAGAATTCTCTCTTTTTGTCGAACATTAAAGTTAAGACTCGCTTACAAAGCAATCAAGTGGTTTATGCTGATTCCAAAAGTGGGTTTGGTCTTTTGCACAAAATAAACAGTTTTAAAGACAGCAATCTAGTATGCTATGAACTGGCTGCACAAAATATAAAGCATGTTATAAATATTACGGAAAGATGCAGGTTCGCGCGCAAACGCTGTGAACCATAAACACGTATGAGTCTTTGTCTTGTGGAGCATACCAAATTAATTGCTAGCTTTTAGAGGCATAACCAAAATTTTCCCTTCGGCGGGAGTGGGAAAACCCCCTCCGCCACTGGTAAGGATAATAAAAAGGTTGACTTTACCAGAGTAAACTGTTTAATTCGATTTTTGTAATTTCTACGTAGCTAAACAAGGCGAAATAAATTGTGACTCGTATGTGGAAACGTAAGATTAAAAGTGTCAGGATGTGTCAAAAACTTTGTTTGTTTTTGTCGGAAATGTAATCAACGCGTACGTTAGCCCATAAAGCGGCCAAAAACGTTTCTATCTGTGTGCTGTGTATAGACTTCGTGTATAGTAAACAATGTCTTACCTGAATTAGCTGGTGTTGGTCAAACGCAGAGGATGTGTTGCAGCTTGAGTCTGTTGACGACGAGCTCAGTGTTTACAGAACGCCTCATTGATTCCTGGTAGCTATCAACAGAGACACAGTTTCCTGGCAGATAAGGATTTAGAAGTTGAAAAGCTTTCAGTCGCTACGTCACTTCTTAGCCAATGCCACTGAGAGGTTGACAGTGTGTGTGTTTAAAAGGTACCTATGCTTTGAGATTGTGCGTGGATGGAGAGAGAATGGCTAAATCCAGTAATAAATTTATTAATTAACCACCAATTGATGCTCATGAATCCTAAGTTCTTTAACAACGAAGAAAAGTAACTACGCTAGCTCCCTTTGTAAGGATTACTTCAATCAATTAACCATAAACCAATCAAACGTCTTATCTGCTATCCAAGCTTTAGGACTAGCGACACTCGGATGACAGTAGGCCTACTGTTGGTCGATCCTCGAACTTACTACGACTGTGTTCTTGCTTGTCAGTCACTCGTGATGCAACACTTGCAGGCAGAGACCCACCACTTCTCTTGCTGGTCACAGTCTCTCGTGACACAGAAATTGCAGGGAGTTTCTACCTGCAATTCCTGCTGGTCACAGTCGCTTTAAGTGACGCAACACTAATTGCTGGCAGTATCTTCTACCCACAATTCCTCTTGCTGGTCACAGTCTCTCGTTTATGGGCGCGCTCTGTGACGCGCTCCAAGGGCTGCCGCAAGAGCTCCTCTGTACAGCTTCACCCGTAGGTCTATAACTGAACTGTGTTTCACTTGAGCAATATACTTGTCAACTTGAATTCATTGAAGAAGGATATTATTCAAAGAATGCAATTATTAATTAATATTCAAACGGTAATTACTGGATTCAAAACAATTCAACACAACCACGTAAACCTGAAAGTCTCCCGGAGTGGCCCCATGTCAAGTTCGTGCCGGGGTTTGTTCAAAAGGTAGCTATGCTTTGTGATTGTGCTTAGATGAAGAGAGACTGATTAAATCCAGTAATTAATATATTATATGATAACTACTAATTAAAACAAGTAAAACCTGTTGTTAATTGAATAATCTAACAATGAAGAGAAACTACGCTAGCGCCCTCTGTAAGAAATACTTCAATCAATTTACTATAAATAATCTAGTTCAGATTTCATTCCAAATTAACTCGCAAAACACGCAAGGTATTTTTGTAAAAAACAGCGGTCTTATTCATATGTCGCTCGGGAAAAAAAACTAGGCATCTTAAAGCAAAATCGTAACACGTTTTTGAGACATAAGAATAAGTTGTCTTTTTAAAAAAAATAGTAAAAAACGGTTGGGGGTTGTTGTTATGAATGTACCTTTCTTGCAGATGAGAATTTGACTTAAAATCCTATGCAGACCGTGCATAGTAACAGGAAGCATTATTTTAGTAATCCTCAATCAATCTCCTTTCAGGAAATATACAGTTTTAATGTTTGACAAAGCATAATTTTTTCGATATTTGACTTAGATTTGATGTCGTTTATTAAGGTCCCAGATACCCTTAAAACGATCCCCGCGACAATAATCTGCAAGGTTTAAGGTTACTGACATCATAGTCGCGGGGCGGGTGGGGGGGTTATCGAGAAAACAAGCGAGATCACCAAATCACCAAAAGGGAGACACTGTGGCTCCTGACTCCCGTTTGAGAGACTTGAGAGTGCATGGTCAGCAATGAGGAGTTCTAGAACAAAGTTCTTGTGCTTCTCTACTGCCTAACATGAATTACAGTTGGCTCTATTACACCTACCTCTTTGGTTATAACGTCTGCCTCTTACTGTGTCACATTCATATCCTGTCTGTGGGTGGTGACTCCGCCACTACTGATTTCTGTAGGAGTTTTGTCTTGGCCTATGATTATGAGACAGTTTGTACTTCTGAAGATGATCTTGAAGCCTTCGTTCGGAACGATGCACATCCTACCAATTCCGTACAAAGCATGTCTATGAGTTGTTTTTTTTTGTTCTCGGAGGCAGTCAGGACTACATTCAGCGCAGGAACTTCAGTCCTTTCCTTTCAGCAGGTGAATTCGGCTGGCCTCCTTGTTCCGTGCACTTTTGGTGCTGTACTCGTAATACCGATCAAATACCAGGTACACAACTATTTGCAACTTCTGTTTGAGATGTTCTCGGAAGTGTTATGACATAGGTGGCCACTGTCCCGCCAACAGGCCAGTGCACAACCCAGAGTAGAGCTGATCCATTGATGATTGTCACGTTTCGCTGTGTTGCATGTCCACACTAACTGTATAGGAAAGGACCTTTTGAAGAGTTTGTCCACTTTTAGCCCTTGATATCAACAATTCTTGAAAAGTGGTTGGTGGTCAACACAAACCAGCATGTACTCTTACCACATACGGCAAAGCAGTTGAAACACACACAACAAATTTACTGCAGATTCTGAGTCCCATCTAGACCCTTGTACCAGTTTTTAATGCACGTGACATATGTGTATGTTGTATGCCAACAATACGAGATACCACACTTCATAAGCATATTTTTCAAGTTTGGTCAAAATTCCCTTAAGAATTTAGTGACTGCACACAGAAGCGCATTTTCGGGCATGCAAAAAGAATGAGTCAAAATTCTAGAAAAAAAAAAACGAATTGCAAACTGCCACTTATATGTGCTATAGGGTTTCGTAGTATAAGAATACTTTTTAGGTTGGTTGAAAACCACTTAGAACTGTAGGTATTTGTTTGTAGCTGGGTGCACAAACACACAGACAGGACACCCTACATGGGCGGCGCAGCACTGAAAAAAGTGGAGGGGCTAAAGCCCCCTTAGCCCCCCTGTGGTGCACCGCCTATAGACCATGTGCAGCGTAGCACTGAAAAAAGTCCCAGTCCCCTATGTTGCACCCATTCCCTAGTACCCCTTCACCTTTGGCAAGCGATCATAAACAGACTTCTCCTTCTTCATAAACACAATTCTCCTTCAGTTCAATATACTAGCCCAAAGACACAGCAAAACATTTAATTATATACAAATTGTATTGGCTAAAATTTATAGGCATACATTCCTCATTTATGTAATATTACCAATAATAACAATAAATTAAGTATCATGTAACTAGCATAATGCATTGTATGATGAAAACACTGAGTGTGTGGTGTTAACAACACTGAGTGTGTGGTGTTAACAACACTGAGTGTGTGGGGCTAATTTGGTCATTCACAATACACTGCATGCATTAACAACTTAAAGCGGCATTTCACACTTAGAGTACCCCGATTAACAATAAATTGTCCTCGGCCTTTTCAGAAACTAGATTTTGCAGTCCTGTAGACGCACCCTGATGACTACATGCTGGTTACAGTCAGTACACACAAGAATTGCCATTGAAAATGTGTCACTTTGACTATGACCCAGCAGTTTAATATTATTTAATTCCAAAGGAGGATTACAATCATATGTTGGGCAAACCATTAACTATAAAACTAGACAAAATATTTTTGATCCTTCTACTGCTGTTGTATGATTAAAACCTGATTACTAAGATGTGTCTGGCAATAGTCTGATATAACATGGCCGCATTTTGAGAACCAGTTTGATGCCCGTTATTTAGTGGGGAAAACTGGTTCTCAAAATTCAGGCACGTTATATCAGACCATTACCGATGTGTCCTGTACTAGCTGAGAACAGTAGAAATAATGTGACAATTTCAAAACGAGGTGTTTCATTCTCTGTGAAGCACACATGGCTACTTGCTGGTGAGGGAAATAATCAGACATGCACTAGCCTTCACTAGACCTTCACTAGTCTTCACTAGCTGACGAAACACTCAAGACACAGAAGAGACACACACTAAGCCAGAGAAGAGTGAGCCAGGTAAATAACATTGAAGGTATACTGTTAGCATAAGTTTCAGTATTACAATACCCGAATTTGACATTAGCATGTCTCGTTAGTGCCAGTACAATAATGCACTAACATTCAAGAATAGGAATAGTGTACTGGTGTCCGATGGTTTCGTAAACAGTCATTGTCAGACTGTGGCCACCACAAGCTATATCACAGAACACTGCACATTGTCATCTTCCCAGTGGCCACCACAAGCTCTATCACAGAACATTGCACACTGTCATCTTCCCAGCCAACTATCTGTGTATATGTCTCTGTATCAACATCTTTAGACTACGATTGGGCATCAAGNGGACGCCGCCCGGACGGACGGACAGAGATGACGGCATAATGCGTCCACATATAAATATGTGGGCGCATAAAAAGTGGAGGGGCTAAAGCCCCCTTAGCCCCCCTATGGTGCACCGCCTACAGACCATGTGCGGCGAAGCACTGAAAAAAGTCCCAGTCCCGTATGGTGCACCCATTCCCTAGTACCCCTTCACCTTTGGCAAGCGATCACAAACAGACTTCTCCTTCTTCATAAACACAATTCTCCTTCAGTTCAATATACTCGCCCAAAGACACAGCAAAACATTTAATTATATACAAATTGTATTGGCTAAAATTTATAGGCATACATTCCTCATTTATGTAATATTACCAATAATAACAATAAATTAAGTATCATGCAACTGGCATAATGTATTGTATGATGAAAACACTGAGTGTGTGGTGCTAACAACACTGAGTGTGTGGCGCTAATTTGGTCATTCACAATACACTGCACGCATTAACAACTTAAAGCGGCATTTTACACTTAGAGTACCCCGATTAACAATAAATTGTCCTTGGCCTTTTCAGAAACTAGATTTTGCAGTCCTGTAGACGCATGCTGATATCTTTGAAACACTCTAACTGCACCTTGATGACTACATGCTGGTTACAGTCAGTACACACAAGGATTGTCATTGAAAATGTGTCACTTTGACGATGACCCAGCAGTTTAAGATTACTATAATTCCAAAGGAGGATTACAATCATATGTTGGGCAAACCATTAATTATAAAACTAGACAAAATATTTTTGATCCTTCTACTGCTGTTGTATGACTAAAACCTGATTACTAAGATGTGTCTGGCAATAGTCTGATATAACATGGCCGCATTTTGAGAACCAGTTTGATGCCCGTTATTTAGTGGGGAAAACTGGTTCTCAAAACTCGGGCGCGTTATATCAGACCATTACCGATGTGTCCTGTACTAGCTGAGAACAGTAGAAATAATGTGACAATTTCAAAACGAGGTGTTTCATTCTCTGTGAAGCACACATGGCTACTTGCTGGTGAGGGAAATAATCAGACATGCACTAGCCTTCACTAGACCTTCACTAGTCTTCACTAGCTGACGAAACACTCAAGACACAGAAGAGACACACACTAAGCCAGAGAAGAGTGAGCCAGGTAAATAACATTGAAAGTATACTGTTAGCACAAGTTTCAGTATTACAATACCCGAATTTGACATTAGCATGTCTCGTTAGTGCCAGTACAATAATGCACTAACATACAAGAATAGGAATAGTGTACTGGTGTCCGATGGTTTTGTAAACAGTCACTGTCAGACTGTGGCCACCACAAGCTATATCACAGAACACTGCACATTGTCATCTTCCCAGTGGCCACCACAAGCTCTATCACAGAACATTGCACACTGTCATCTTCCCAGCCAACTATCTGTGTATATGTCTCTGTATCAACATCTTTAGACTACGATTGGGCATCAAGCTTGTATTAGCCATCACTGCATTAGTCATAGGACTACATGTCTTGCCACTGTTCAGCCAGGCAGTAATGGCCGACCTCTCGTAAGTGTAACCATCCGCAGCCAAGACGGGCTCCTTCATCAGCTCCCGCGTGATTGGACAGAGGTACTCATCGGGCGTGTCCTGTTCAGAGTCTACAACATGAGAGACGACTATTACAGTAACACACTCAGTGAATTAAGTGATCGGAATAGTTGTAAGTATATGACAGGCAACACAGTAACAGTTTGACAAATATTACCAAAGCTACCACAGCAGCGTTCATTAATGCCCAAGGTATTCAACCATGAACCCAAGTTGTTCAACCTTTAACCCAAGGTATTCAATCAATAACCCAAGGTATTCAACCAATGACAAGACTGGAGGGATCAATGGCCCTACCTGGCACTTTCGTCTTTGTTGAAGGTTGAGTTTCAGCATGTTGGATGGCACGGAGTATCTTGTTACGATGACCAAGAGCCTCTGTAACATAATGGCACATAAATCAGTTACAACCACCAAGATAAAACCACTCACTAATTTATTTCAAACAAATGTACTGGTCAGGAGCTTTAAGGTGTAAAAATGGTCGAATGGTTGGAGACCAAGTGCACACTATATACAGAAATACTGCAGCCAAAGAAACAGAGCACTGTGTGCTGGAATGGTACGACTTTAAAAGTTGGAGACTGAGTGGACACTATATATTCATGACTAGTTGGCCAAATGAGACCACTGTATTCTTTACACTGTTTTCATCAACTTTATTGAAATTAAAATTTTAATTCATTTGGTATTTGACAGAGATGTTTATGGTTTGTACTATATATTTGGTTCAGGTGTCATTTTTCAAGGTGTTTTCCAATCACTGATGACACAGAATTTGAGACATGACTGGTAATATATTGAGGAGATGAGTTAACTAACATCAGTAATGCTGATGTATTTAGTATGCTAAGTACCATAAACTTAAAATGATAATGGATGATATCTTCTCTAGTTAAGATAGGGAAATTTAAAGTAGTTCTGCAGTATTTCATGGTGTGTCATCAACTATGAATGAGAAGTCTTAGTTTCAAACATCTACAAACACTAAAAAATTTATGAACTATTGAACAGTTAGTGCAGCTTGATAGATTAACTCACAAGGAATTAAACATAATCAACTACATACACACTGGTCATGTGATCATGGCATCTTCAATCCAGCACTGACACAGAATCCTTTACAAAAATGGATAAAATTTTCAGTTTACGTTTCCTTAAAAAGGTATTTCCTTTTCTATAACTTCAGATACCAGTAATTAACATTTTTCTAATAAACGACCAGAACTTATTTCCAGGCTGCCAGCCAGTTCGCAACATAATCTGTAATTTTCAGGCTTATATTAATTTTTTATTTCCCAAGTTAAAAAAATACGATTTCCAATATTTTTCTGAAAGTTTTAAATTTACATCTAAAGATGGCATGACTGACCTATAGCTAAATTTCTCTCCAGAGTCTCGTGAGTAAGGGTTAGTAACTCTGTTCCGTCTACAGCGTTCCTCTTGAACACATCTTCATACTGAGCAAGACCTGCAAAACAACCAGTGAGAACCATACAGACAGTTTCTAAACTAAAACTATTTCTGAGAATCGGAAAATGATCTATGTAAATTTATCAAAAAATTACCATCAAGTATTTTCTCAGCTTTGTTCTTCCTCTTCACTGTCTTGGCCTGTTTCTCAGCCCACACAAATACACCAGAATCTTCGACTATGCCCTGACTTTTCAACAACAGTTGATTTTGGCTTTTATTTACATTCGTCTAACATGAACGTCATGACAAAA
The DNA here is from genome assembly GCA_002633005.1 of Phoronis australis. NCBI lineage: Eukaryota > Metazoa > Phoronida > Phoronidae > Phoronis > Phoronis australis. The sequence continues at coordinate 75,864 of NMRA01000517.1, forward strand.
AATTGAAAACCTCTGTCATTACCAAATTCTCGCTGAGTGCTTAAAAATCAAATCAATTCAAAAAGATGTTTTCTGTCACTGAAAAGAAAACGACTACTTCATGGAGAATCACTCTATTGTTGGTAAGATAATGTCATTTAGGTGAACAGAATGTCTATTGGCCTTGTGAGGATGTAAGCCAGATATCCGACATGTTTGATATTACCTTTTTCTTGCTAAAATACTCATCTGAGACACTAACGAGTTGAGTGCTCAGTACTCATTCAACCAATAAAAACAAACCATTACCAATGCAATATCCCCAAAGGAAACTCGCCAGTGAGGTCCATTTGGAAGTGAAAATGCAGGCAAAGGTTCATGACCACATAACAGCCAATAGCTTCAGTAACTCTCTCCTTCTTGCAGAGCACTCTCACTACAGGTGTAAACACTCAATGTGCAAGTCCAGCTGATCCGCTCCAAACTCCAGTGTGCACTATTGCTTACAGTAAACCTATATACCTCAACAACCCTTCAATGCACATCATGGCTTGCAGTAAACCTATACGTCTCAACAGCCCCCCTCCAATGTGTGTCATGGCTTACAGTGTACCCAGTATGTCTCAACAACTCTCTATGGTCATTAAACTACCCAGCTCTGTGATCCACAGCCCTCTATGGTCATTAACCTACCCAGCTCTGTGATCCACAGCCCTCTATGGTCATTAACCTACCCAGCTCTGTGATCCACTTGGCAACCTCTTCAACAGTCCAAGCACTGACTTTCTTGTTAACAGTAACTTGTACGTCATCCACAGTGACCAGGTCAGCTACAGTTACTTGACCTATCAACACATTCACGATACATAGTTAAGTGGACCATTATCCACCGAGATGAATTAAAAGTAATGTAATACACCAAGTTGAATATTAAAATGACACATCAGTGGACTCGATAAAAATGACAAAATTTGGCAAATGTCAGGACATCATCCACCACAAATGGCTAAGCAAAGTTTAACAACCTTCAAACACAATAATTATGCACTGTTTTCTAAGACATTGTTCAGAATTACTTGTTTTTAAAACGCTTCTTCCACAAGAAGTGCTATAAAAATTGGACTTCTTGAAATTTTATACAAAAAGGCCACATAGAATGACAAGAAATGTATTTGAGATTCCACCTTGAATACTGGCGTCATCTTGTTAGTAATGTTGTGTCATGAATGTGCCTTTCACTTACACTACCCTACATATAATTGTAGACTGGTACAAAATTAAGATTTAAAGTCCCTACAAAGATATTGAAGGGCGATAACAACTTAACACACATAACAACTTTACACAAAAACAATCTGAGGGGAGACAACTACATTACACAATTTTAATGCCCATGGAAAGATAATAAACGCCAATGTTGGCTGCACTAAATGATTTGCTGATCTGCAACAGACCACAATGTGACGAACACATGGCAGGTTGTGTGAAAATTAATTGACTAGAATACGAAAAATTACAACAGAAACGTAACTAATAAAATAGGAATTAATAGCAGTGATTTATTTAGTGAGGAAAGAATACTGAAGAAATTCAGGACCTTGCTATAAATCATTGCTAGCAGGTTTGTCTGTAAATTCTTTCTTAGACAAGGTCAAGTGTCAGAGTAAAAGGGGATGTAAGACAAGCATAGATTACACAGCTAAGAAAGAGTTCAGTCTTACTATTTAAGTTATCCTCACTTGTTATCTCCCAAATCATGACAGTCTTGTCAAGAGACCCTGAAGCCAGGAGGGTGGAGTCAGCTGAGAACGCACAGCATGTGATGTAGCCCTTGTGGCCAATCACAGTATGAAGACACTCCCCCTTAACCTGTTGATTGACAGCGCAATTCAGTGAATCAATAGAACTGGTTGTAAAAATGGGTACACTTGACTGACTTCGGTGGTTCGGTTGGGTCAATCAGCTAAGACATTTGATTGATTCGTAATGATGACTTCCTGTTCATAGAATCAAACTTCTTCGGTGGTTGAGCAGGCGAAACAAGCAAAGTCAACCAAATGCACAATATCTAGTTTTTGATCATCAAAAGAGGGTGCGCATGGTGGTGAATCAGAACAGTAATTCATAAAATGAGCAGTACAAATAACAAGTAATATGTTGTCTTCATAGCAGCTGCTCTTTCAACCTAGTTTCTAGTTCTCAACATGCTCCCGAGTTCCAAGGTCAGTTTTGTTCTCTTGTTTTAAACATTATTTTAACATTTGACTTGCGACTAGCCGCAGCGGAGCCAATTTTGAAACTTAACACAAAAACAATGTAGAAGACTTACTGGGTCCCAGATCCTGACAGCTTTGTCCAATGAACTGAAATAAAGTTATTCATAACTTTAAAAAATTTAGAACATCATGGGACCTCAAACAACTTAAGTTTGAGCTGCACGTCACCAGCTGGCCACATGACCTAATGAATATAAGGCTGTAACGATTTCTGCCTCGACCAGGTCTTGAACCTGGGGCCTTCTACTCACCTTGCAGATGCTCTAGTCCACTGAACAATCAGGGCCATCAGTCAAACACACAAATCCAATCAGACCAATAGTGGACATCAGTCAAACACACAAATCCAACCAGACCAATAGTGGACATCAGTCAAACACACAAATCCAACCAGACCAATAGTGGACATCAGTCAAACACACAAATCCAATCAGACCAATAGTGGACATCAGTCAAACACACAAATCCAACCAGACCAATAGTGGACATCAGTCAAACACACAAATCCAACCAGACCAATAGTGGACATCCTGACCTTGAACTCCTCAGTGTATATGGATAACTATGTAAATCTTAAACTGAAGTAGATACGATGTCACCAAAAAACACAGCTTGTTTTTTATTAAAACTGATGTTCATTTGAATGTGTAGTTTAAAAGGCAAACCCTGTTAATTACCTGGAGGCCAAGAGATGTCCATTGTTGGAAAAGACACAGGACATTACATCTGCCGAATGACCAAGCAAAGTGTCGCTCAGTTTGATTGACACCTCTGAAGCAGAAAACAAATTCAGTCAGCGAAAAGAGGTACTTAAACAAAGCAACACAGTGCTAGTCTTATATAGCAGACGACATCAACAGTGTCGCAGACATGTCTATGGTGGATAAAACTCAAGATATATTTGGGACACTAGTTGTTTGGGGGTACATGGCATGAAACCAACATGACCATGGCAATACTTTGAAGAAATGCATCAAAACTTGGCGGGAGAATGATGCGGCAGTGGTGCACGAACAGTGTAAGTGTACCCTTCACCCATTACAGTGGTGCATGAACAGTGTAAGTGTACCCCTTCATCTAAGACAGTGGTGCATGAACAGTGTAAGTGTACCCCTTCACTCACAGCAGTGGAGCATGAACAGCGTAAGTGTACACATTCACTCACAACTGTAATGCATGAAGAGTACCCTTTCACTCACCTCCAGTTTCAAACTCTAATTTTCCGATCCCCTCCCTAGGATGCCATTCATTTTGCACATTACATATGTCAGTGTTCTGGTACATTACATGAGTCAGTGTTCTGGTACATTACATGTGTCAGTGTTCTGGTACATTACATGAGTCAGTGTTCTGGTACATTACATGAGTCAGTGTTCTGGTACATTACATGTGTCAGTGTTCTGGTACATTACATGAGTCAGTGTTCTGGTACATTACATGTCGCAGTGTTCTGGTACATTATATGTGTCAGTGTTCTGGTACATTACATGAGTCAGTGTTCTGGTACATTACATGAGTCAGTGTTCTGGTACATTACAAGTGTCATAGTGTTTTGTTATATTACATGAACATGTTTTGTTTTATGATTTTATTGGGTAACTAGAAATTTTATATTCTTCCACACATCGAGATCCATGATGCTAAATAATTCATGTTTGTCAAGCTAACCATAATTCCATATTAGACAACAAGCTAACCATAATTCTATATCAGACATGTGATTGCATAAGATGATGGCAAATGCTGCATTGCAGTCGTCTTGTAATACAATGTTAACTCCTACAATTTCTTCACACTACAATACAATGTTAACTCGTACAATCTCCTCACACTACAATGTCAATGGTCGTTGTTTCATACCTGATGATCCAGGGAGGGCTTTGAAGCTCCACATCTTGACTGCATGGTCGTTACCTCCTGTAGCTAACAAGAAGTGGACAGTGGGAACGGCTGCGTCAATGGTACCTTATAGAAATAACAGGTGATTAAGACATGTCACATATTCAGAGCCCGAGTGAAGGGTCAACAAAGAGAACGTCTGCATCAATGGTACCTTATAGAAGTAACAGTATTTTGCTGGCAGCTGACAGTTGAATGACTCAGAGTATATATAGGTTACCTGCATGGCAACCCTCTGTTTTTATTCCTTGCAAAAATATAGATCACAAACTAGACACATCCTGTCAAACAAATCTGCCCACATACACCCAGCCCAACAATCTGTTGCACTGACAAACCTGCTAGGGCATTACTACCTTTCAGTCCCTAGTAACCGCCAACAGGGGCACTCCTATAGGGAAGTGCTCCATTGTAGGGTTGAAAAATGCATCATTATTGGATGGACTTTTTTGGCCAGAGCTATAGAACAACAAAATCAATTGTTTTTGATGCTCTCATAAACTGCCAGTTCTTACAATGGGATGTCAGTTTATTAAAATCAAGGCTGGTAAAGTTATCACTTGAAATAACCTGCCATTTAATGACTAGGATTTAGCACCCTCAGCAAAGCACTGGATTGTGACAGTTGAAGTTGTCAATTTGATTGCACCTTGGGGCTGATCTCAGATTCCACCTTGGGGCTGATCTCAGATTGCACCGTGGGGCTGATCTCAGAAAACCACTTATCCCACCAATAATGTCACTTTAAGTGCCTTGTACTGTACCCTAAGAATGGCAAAGTGACCAGGGCCCTTGTACTGTACACTATTACTGGTTCCAAATAAAGTGACCAGGCCCCTTGTACTGTACACTATGACTGGTTCCAAATAAAGTGACCAGGGCCCTTGTACTGTACACTAAGACTGGTTCCAAATAAAGTGACCAGGGCTCCTGTACAGTACACTATGACTGGTTCCAAATAAAGTGACCAGGGCTCTTGTATTGTACACTATGACTGGTTCCAAATAAAGTGACCAGTGCCCTTGTACTGTACACTAAGATTGGTTCCAAATAAAGTGACCAGGGTCCTTGATAACTTGATCCTCTCAAAAATCAAACTCAATTCCTCTCAGGAATACCAAAAATTCTCTACTAATGCTAAAAGATTCCCTGCAAGGTTAGAATCAAATTCACCACACAAGCACAGAGCATCAGAAGGTATTATAACTGGAGAAGTAAACACTTTTCAGGCATGTGTAACAGCCTTGATGTAGAGAGCAGGAGGCATCAGTTCATTGCAAGCCCAGACATGATCACATAATATTGAGCAAGAGAAACAGTCATGGAGACCTAGTCCACTACTTGACACACCTGCAACTGAGGATCTTCCATGTAAAACCAAAGGGCAGAAAGAATGGAGTTGTCTTGACATCTAACTCTTCACCTATCCAAAAAAGTTCAGAATCAGGAAAATTAATAATGAATTTAGTTTAAAAAATATTAGGAAAAAAATAAAGTTGCTCACCCGCTGAACCAAACGTTGGTGAAAATGCACAACACGTGACCCCCAGGTCATGGGCAGCTGTGACGAGCGTCAACATCTTTCCATGACCATATATGGCATCCCATGCAAAGAGATCACCGGCGGTACAGCCACTTATTAAATACTGACTGTCAGGGGAGAAAGTCACACAAGGCACCATCGACTCGTGACCTTTGAGTACCCTGAAAGACATTGCAATTAGTACATGATTTTGACAATTTCTGTTCACTAAACTTAAACAATATTTTAGTGGCTTATTCACAGAGGCTAGGATGTCAAAATGGTAAAAAAACAGAGCTCGGAAATAATTGTCAATAAGGGATACAATAACTCGTTACACGTGATATCTTTGATTCATGTGATATCTTTGATACACGTGATAACTTTGATTCAATGTGAAGCATTACTCAACTCAACCAGTCAAAACCAACCTCACAAGCTTCTTGGATGCTACATCCCAAAGGCACACAGTTTCGTCATCACCACCCGTTGCCAGCATTGAAGAATTTGGCGAAAATTGACAAGTGCGCACTGCAACCTCTCCAGGGTGCTGTAAAACTGCAGTTTTCTCCCCTGTCCTACAGTTCCACAGTATGATTTTTCCATCTGTTGAGCATGATGCTAGCAGAGATCCAAATGGTGAGAACTCACAACAGTTCACGTAGTACGTGTGCGCACACAGTGGTGAATTAGGATGTTCTGTATAATCAACAAGGTTCCATAAACGCACAGTTTTATCACCAGAGCATGTGGCTAATGTTTTATCACTAAAACACACATGATTGACATCCAGTTTATGGGACTTGATCACATGAACAAGATTGGCCACCAAACTCATCTTTTCATCAATGCCTGAAAAAACAGAACCAAACAATGCTTAATATACATACAAATAACTCTTTGAGGCAACTGAAGTGCCACAAAATGTGCCCCGCCCCCTTGTGGTCAGAAGTAGCCTATGAGAAATATTAAAATCAAGAGACAAAACTGGTATCTATTGGACATGCTACTCATATTTGGGGAGTGTTCACCCCCACTGTGATTTTCAATGAATGGGCACAATTGATGAGTCATTTTTGTGGAAATTAAACAGAAGTTTTTAATTTAATGTACGAAATATGAAAATGTTGGGTTTCTAACTATATCTCACAAAAGAAATATGTTACATGGAAAAATATCCATGGAAGAGTGACTTTTATCCAAGTTCCCGACAATGAAAATGGCCCCTCTGTGCACTTCCTTGTCCACTACTCCTGTAAAAAGGAGAGATTTTAACATAAGTTTCTATTTTTCAGCTCCAAAAAAGTGGAGTCCTTCCCCAGTAACTTTGAATGTTGTATCTAGACAAACTTGGTAACCGCAGTGTACAACGATATCAGGAAGAGTTTTAACACACGTTTTTGTGTCAGTACTAGAACTCAGATATAGCCACTTGTTAATTGTCACGTTTATTAGCAAACTTTTTCTTTGAGTAGTTTCCAAAATTGGAAACTCACCATTTTTTAAAAAAATGCGCACGGCAGGTGGTATGATGTCATATCCCCTGGCGTGCGCAGTGTAAAAATTGCCAGTTACTGTACCGACTTTGGGAACTGTATGAGGGACTGCTCGAAGAAAAAGTTTGATAATGGGAGTATTTGTTGGAGTTGGAAGGAAATAAATACATCGACAGCCTCCTAAGGTGTCCTGCTATGTGTAAAAGTTTTATGTGACTTTCACGTTTTAGTTACTGTAAGGCATAATTCGCCAAAACGCTTCCGGCGTATGAAGCTCCTATAGGAGCTAAACCGTCTGTAGTTCAACTAACTCAGAACTTCTGCTCTACAGGGAATGTAAAACTCCCAGGATGCAACGTAACTTCCGCGTGACGTCACTACCATAGATTTGCTAGAGTGCATTCACTACACATGGAAGGTTACGAATAAATGTGGAATAATTGATGCCATGAATTTACGTGACAAATCGGCAATTTCTGTTGGGCACATTGGCAGTACGCATCACCTTTTTGGGAAGATTTTTGTGCTCTGACCATGAATTTGTTGCGAACTCACTGGAGCAGGACACGTACCGTAAATGCTATCAGAAGAAAGAACGATTGCTCATGGTTTGATGAACCCGTTTTGCATAAATTTATTGAGTTTTGTATTTGAAATAGACGGCTGAAGTGAAGCACAAGTGAAATTCCTAGTCCCGAGTGTCATACCTTGTAGTAATATAGTGCACTGGACTGGAGACGATCAGAACGACAAAGAAGCTGAGCTGAGGACGCCTTAGGCAATGACCATCGCCTCTGTTGGCCCGAAGCAGAGGCGATGTAGAGGCTATAGGCGCTCTGTACGCCGGAAGCTTTTCGGCGAATTATGCCTCGCACCGACTAAACCATCAAAGTCACGTTGTTACAAATACCTTTTGCGCATAGAGGAACACCTTAGGAGGTTGTCGATGTGTTTAATTCCTTCCAACTCGAACAAATACTCCCGTTATGAAACTTTTTCTTCGAGCAGTCCCTATTTCAGTTCCCAAAATCGTGAACTCAACTTTTTCATTTTTTTAACCAGGCCGAAGGTCAGAAGTTGCGGACCTACCGGCGAACTTTGAAAGCTGAAGTTCCCGCCCTTCGCGTACGTGCTGCCGGGAACCAGCCGTGCATTTGCCGTGTTGTTAAACATTAAAATGTCAAATATGTGCAAAAAGACTATTAAATGTCATATCAACAGCATTTGTTTTTATCAAATACAAACAATGATTCATTGAAATACAATCAGTTTCAAGTAACGCCAATTAAAGACAAGTATAAGTGGTGGCATTTTGGAAACGAACATTTGACTGCCAAGACCGCAATGGCTCACCTTTGGCCTATTTAAAGATTGAGGTCATGAATTGGAGCGTGCGCAGTATAAAAAAGTTGAGTTCACGATTTTGGGAACTGAAATAGGGACTGCTCGAAGAAAAAGTTTCATAACGGGAGTATTTGTTCGAGTTGGAAGGAATTAAACACATCGACAACCTCCTAAGGTGTTCCTCTATGCGCAAAAGGTATTTGTAACAACGTGACTTTGATGGTTTAGTCGGTGCGAGGCATAATTCGCCGAAAAGCTTCCGGCGTACAGAGCGCCTATAGCCTCTACATCGCCTCTGCTTCGGGCCAACAGAGGCGATGGTCATTGCCTAAGGACGCCTGTGCTGTGGGTTTGACGTTAGTTTTGTTGTAGATGTGCTTCCGGTGGGTCGGAGCAGCTAAGTTTCACTCACTCACCATATAAATATTCATGGATAATTAATTCAATCTACTTACCCAACTGGCGATTGCAAGCTTGTAAATTACAAATAGTCCTTAATCTTTTTAATCTGACTTTCCTTCCGATTTCGCAATGGTGGACAACTGATGGTCACATGATCTCATCATGGAATCTTCCAAACTACCAAACGATTCAAGCTAGTGACATGTTTTGGTTGGCTATTTCTTGCAGAAATTATGTGAGTATTGCATTGTTTTCTGCACTGTGCCTGTATTTTTAAACATTTTCATCTTCAAGAAATTTGAAACGTCGTTGAAATATTTCTTATATGCATCCAACACCCTCTATCTGTGAAATGAGACATACCGTGAGTTGTTGACTAAGTTGACATTGCGTTCAGCACCTCAGGTGCATGTTGCAGATTTAAGTTACTGTACGTTAACAACAAATTTACGGTGGGCTAGATGTGGTTAACCCTAGATGTCAAGTGATGAGCAACATTTCGTATCTATTGCACGCGCTTCTACTGGTGATTTGCTTCGTAATATTTCACTCTGCTGTATTAGCGACATCTGGTGGCTGTGTGAACTGTCTTTGGATTAGGCTTACTACACATGGCATAATTATATAGTTATTATTAGGTATAACCAACCCATAGGCCCTCCATACGCCGAAAGCTTTTCGGTGAATTATGCCGCAATCACAACCATAAAAGTCATGTTTATATATAGTACCTTTTGCGTATAAAGGGATTGTGATGTCGTTGAGGATCATAAATCTTCTGGCCTGCACTGCTACATCTTTTTTTCGAACAATCATCTTAGCCTCAATGATGGGTTCATTAAGTGCAAACTAGGTTTAAGCAGTTATCCACCTAAGCCAGAGAAATCGGAATAGAATTGTTAACTTAGAGTTGATCTGCAGATTAATAAATCCAGTGGTTACTGGTACGTCCTATTTCAGTTATGTTTTACTGACATGCAATCAATCTCTCAATTAAAGTGTACCTCATTAAAATCTTATCACCTGATTTGTTTTTTGAATTTTACCAAGGTGACTGGTGTTTAGTGCTCGGATTCAGTACTAATTTAAAGGAATTAACACGTCATATGGTCATGGTTAAGGAATTGTTTTAACAAAATTTGCGCGCCTTCTGTTGGCAGGGTGAACAGTCATGCCCAAAATGAATTTTTCATCTCAAATTTGTTATTTGGCAGGATGAGAAATTTTTGTACCAGTCACAAACTAAAAAACTGAATAGATGTTGACTGAGATATTGGAATCATTCAGTAACAATCAACAGCTGCGACTACTAGCTACTACATGCTAATAAAGCTTCATAACAGACCCGAGCACAACATTTGATGGTGGACAAACCTGATCACCACAAACTTATAAATATGAATATAAATATGTGGATGCATAAACAGATTTTATGCGCTGCGTCTCTATTTTATCAGTTCTGGAGTAGCTAGCATATAAGAAAAGATCGTAGTTTAGTAATTAATTTTTGAAATTGACTCGGAAATAATTTAAGAAATTGAAGTTGCAAATTGTGCTTGGCATTAAACTGGGACCAGCCTTTTCGTTGGAATGGAACATTCAGTGAGACTGCTGACTACCTAACATTGACATGAGTCTGCTCCAGTAGAAGTGAAGTCTAACCTCTCTGTGCTTCACATACATTGATATTGACTCAAGTGGTGATTCTGCTGTGGTTAGAAAACAGCATCAAATCACTGTTGGCACATGCAGTTTGCATATCTTGTTCGATGGACATTTCGAGACGCCTAGAGAACTTTGATCTGCTTAAGTGAAGACGACTTGTGAACAGATCGAGTTCTCTAATGAACTCTTGTCATCTGTAATTTTAATGCGACTGGCCTTTCAACATCACCTCATAGTCAATATAAATTTCTGTTGTTTTTTCAAAGTGTTCTGTGCTGTGCTTTAAATTTGGAACTTGTGGGTCACCCGTCCTATACTACTCATGGGACTGGTGGGGACCCCTCCTGTAGTACTGAGGGCCTGGAACTAGTGGAGATCGACCCCTGTAGTGCTGAGAGCCTTGAATTGGTGGAGACCTCTGTTGTCAGTACTTAAGAAGGCCTGGAACCGTGACTGGTGGGAGCCCCTCCTGTAGTACTGAGGTCCTGGAACTGGTGAAGACACCTCTTGTACAGTTCTGAGGCATTGGATTTGTCAAGTTTTCATAAGCTTCAAGTTTTATTCAACACATACTTACCTATCAGGTCATTTTCGGTGTTCTAAATCTTCGATTTGTACATTTTTAAGCGGTTTTTAGATCATTCAGAGTTGACCATGTCAACTAACTTGACATACTGATGAAACTGACGGGGGCTTGTTAAGTAGTCATGGCAACACAAACTGTGCAGCAGCCATCAGAAAGGAATGGAATTGAATGTAAGAGATCTGTTGTCAAGGGAGAGTGCTACTAGTGCTGGCAGTGATGCACACTTATCAACACTATGCCCTACCAGATGTGACACTGGAACCAGTAAGTATATCTTTTAGTGGATGATTACCCTCAAATTTTATTCATTGTTTTAATTCTCACGGATTTTGTAATTCTTGTAATACTTGTAATACTTTGATATTACCTCAGATCTAGACCAATACAAAGGGCGAGCTGAATAGGCATCATAAAAGTTGTTGGGGCTTAGAGAATCTGACGAACAGTGTAAATGAGAAATTATCCACATGTTAACTGAGTTAAATTGCCATCCGGGCTTCATCTGTACTGACACACGCAGACACACTTGTCATTGTGTATCTATGTATTTTAGTGGTCATGTTGGAATCTATGTATTCATTAACTTAACCCTCTTTAGTTTTATTTATTATTTGGTTCTCACCTCTGGCATGTCATAATTTTAATTTCTGAAGTATTAAATACATTATCTAATCTATAACAGTTACAAGTTTCATATCTTGTTACTAAACTTTGTCTCATGGGAATCTGCTGTTTAAATTGAGAGACTTGATGTTATCTGATTTGTTTGAAGTTGTTGATTAAACTGAAATAACAGGCTCCTTACTCTGTTGCTTGGTGATTTTAGCAAGGTCAAATTTTGGTCTCAAACAGTTTCATTTGAGCGCTGACGTTATTGCCTGCGGATCGTCACATTCATCACGAAGGTAAGATGTGCCATTTTCATTGATATTTTCCTGAGTTTTTAGGCCAGTCATAAATATATGCTTGCATTTTCTTCTTCTTTCAACCATGCAGCTGTCATGATGTTTTGTAAACCTCCTTGATTGAGACTCGCTGAAGTTCTGTTAAATATTGAGATCTAAAGTAAGCAAGGAATTTTAGAAGAGTTCTAATTAAAACATTTTTTAAAATTTATGACACTACTTATAGTACATGCGTCAATCACTTGAAACAAACTAACAATTTGAATATTTACACATTAAGTCAACACAAAATTTTTAGAAACCAGGGAATAAGTTTTTAAAGTGCCAGAAAATTTGTTCGACAGACCTACACGTACATATTGTGATATAGTGGTGTTGAAAGTTGGTGAAAAAGTTGACTTACTCATGCTTGATAGTTGTAGGTATAGGTAGGCTTGCAGATAGGATACAACGTTCTGAAGAGTAAAGATTTCCTTATAAGCAATGAATTCATGACTGACAGTTCTAGTAAACTAAAATCAACCGGGTTGATTTTAGTTATAAATAAAACCATTTTCATATGTACTCCAGCTAGCAACTGACATGGTGGGCAATATGTGTTCATAACTAAGGATTCCTTAGTATCATGAAAGGGAACAGTCCATTATTTTCTTCACATAGTGTAAACTGGTAATTACAGAACACTAGTTCACCCCTGTCTGAAAAGTCCAACAACCTACTTGCACTGAATGCCTAGTAGGTAGACTGTTTTGTTTGTGTGTCTGCCTGAGTTGACATGAAAGACAACCTGTCTATTGAAATGTATTCACTAGTGATTATGATAAACTTGTTATATTTTCTTTCACTCCATTCATTGGCTGGTCACTTATCAACATACTCCTCTATTCATTCTCCTTGCTGGTATCAAGGCCAAGCTGGTTGAGACAGTCATTGTGTTGAATGAAGCACTGTAATGTAACAAGTTTACTGTGAGTTTAATGAAGTTCTGTCACTTGGTAAATACTGCTTTTGTGAGAATTAGATAGTGTCTTTGTGATACTTTGTGAGATGACCTCTGTGCCAGTGTCACAGGAAGTGGCAGTGATGTTGTCTATTGGACTAATGTGTAGATTTTAAATTGAATCTGTTACCAACAAGGATTGTGTTTTATTTGCTATCAACATATTATTGCATAGGAGTATATTGACTATTTCGAAATTATTCATTTTACTGTCATGCAATAAATTCTTCATAGCTATTGAATACATAATACTGGACTGTACTGTATGTATGGCATGCCTGTCTGTTACCTGTGACAGATTATTGGTTTAGGTGTGTGTTTTCTCATCATGCGATAACAACTGTAACAACGAACATAGTGTTTTTTAAACTGTTTGATTATAATACTCATCTCATTTTGAGATATGTGAATCAGTTGTCCAAATTTGCATCTACAAGATTGTTATTACTTATGAATAATTATGGTTGCATCGAATAACGATTCATTTATATGTTGAGTATGCTTTTTTATTCACTCTGTTGATGAATGTTTTTTATTTACAGATTTTGGAAAACAGTGTTTCATGAAGAACTGCTTCACTTTGAGTATCATTGGAAGTGTGTTGTGATCATGCAAGGTTGAGTCATATAATGTAAGACAGGCTCATGACAACACAGCTTGTCTTGTGTTTGTTATTTGGGGACGTGTCTACATGTAAGCAGTTACTATGGCAACAAGTGACAGTATCAATGATCACATGACTAGATTGAGGCTAAAGATGGTGGAGCAGGTTTGTTAATAGAAAATTTCTGCATTTAGTTATTAACTTATTCAAAACAAATCTTAAGTTATATGTGTATTAATTCACAAATTTTGGCAAATGCGCAAATATGTTCACTTATTAATTAATTCAAAACAATTATTGGCACATGTAAAAATATATTAACTAATTCAGAACAAATCAAAATATAGTTTTAAGGTCCAAAGATTACTCAAAATGTCTTAAAAGTCTGTTTTTAGTTGGCCATGTGGAGTGATATTTTAAGCAATGGTTTTGTGGTATTTACAAGCATGCATGGTGAACATACAGAAGGTGATCACACCCCATCACATGGGATGTACAGTTGTCAAAGTAACCATTCCAGGGAACTCTGTTTCAGAAACTTGCTAAAGAAAGGGCTAGACAGAGATCTGAACCAGAAGGTATATATTAATGAAACAATTACTGTTCTTAAGGTTATCTTTAGAAGCGATTTGCAAACATACATTCTTTACTTAGGGTAAGGTGGTAAAATGAACATTTCATGGTATTACAGTGAATTTCCTGCGTTTGGAGTGATGAAACATCTGAACAATATCAGGTACATCCCTTTCTCATGGCAATGGGCTGTGCTGAAAATTTGTCGTCGATTGTATTCATCGTGATTTACCATTTTAGTGCACTCTCAAAAACGTGTGGTTGCAAAAAGTCATAGTCAGTGTCCTGTTCCTCCGACGGTTTGTCTGTCAATTTTCTCAGGCACCAGATGCATTGTAATGAGGTCAAAAGTTGTAAATTGAAAATGACCAATTATTTTCTGCTTTTGGAAGCATGTGCATAGTTGATATGGTAATCTGTTTAGTTCCGTGATGCTAGGACATGTGCCAGCTTCATAAAACGTTGATTTGAATGAATTTTGTCTGTTTGAACTAATGGTCGTGTAAGTGAATAAACCACCAGCATATGGCTTAATTGTCTCCAATTTGTAGTAGTTGCTTGTGATGTAATCTAATTACTTTACATCCCTATTCATGGACCTTGTGATGTAATCTAATTACTTTACATCCCTATTTATGGACCTTGTGATGTAATCTAATTACTTTACATCTTTATTTATGGACCTTGCGATGTAATCTAATTACTTTACATCCCTATTTATGGACCTTGTGATGTAATCTAATTACTTTACATCCCTATTTATGGACCTTGGGATGTAATCTAATTACTTTACATCCCTATTTATGGACCTTGTGATGTAATCTAATTACTTTACATCCCTTTTTATGGACCTTGTGATGTAATCTAATTACTTTACATCCCTATTTATGGACCTTGTGATGTAATCTAATTACTTTACATCCCTATTTATGGACCTTGTGATGTAATCTAATTACTTTACATCCCTATTTATGGACCTTGTGATGTAATCTAATTACTTTACATCCCTATTTATGGACCTTGTGATGTAATCTAATTACTTTACATCCCTATTTATGGACCTTGTGATGTAATCTAATTACTTTACATCCCTATTTATGGACCTTGTGATGTAATCTAATTACTTTACATCCCTATTTATGGNTTGATAGAGTTTAGTACTTTGTGTACTATTTATATAAAGTCTACATAGCCTTGTCAATCCATCTGCTTTTGATAGAGTTTAGTACTTTGTGTACTATTTATATAAAGTCTACATAGCCTTGTCAATCCATCTGCTTTTGATAGAGTTTAGTACTTTGTGTACTATTTATATAAAGTCTACATAGCCTTGTCAATCCATCTGCTTTTGATAGAGTTTAGTACTTTGTGTACTATTTATATAAAGTCTACATAGCCTTGTCAATCCATCTGCTTTTGATAGAGTTTAGTACTTTGTGTACTATTTATATAAAGTCTACATAGCCTTGTCAATCCATCTGCTTTTGATAGAGTTTAGTACTTTGTGTACTATTTATATAAAGTCTACATAGCCTTGTCAATCCATCTGCTTTTGATAGAGTTTAGTACTTTGTGTACTATTTATATAAAGTCTACATAGCCTTGTCAATCCATCTGCTTTTGATAGAGTTTAGTACTTTGTGTACTATTTATATAAAGTCTACATAGCCTTGTCAATCCATCTGCTTTTGATAGAGTTTAGTACTTTGTGTACTATTTATATAAAGTCTACATAGCCTTGTCAATCCATCTGCTTTTGATAGAGTTTAGTACTTTGTGTACTATTTATATAAAGTCTACATAGCCTTGTCAATCCATCTGCTTTTGATAGAGTTTAGTACTTTGTGTACTATTTATATAAAGTCTACATAGCCTTGTCAATCCATCTGCTTTTGATAGAGTTTAGTACTTTGTGTACTATTTATATAAAGTCTACATAGCCTTGTCAATCCATCTGCTTTTGATAGAGTTTAGTACTTTGTGTACTATTTATATAAAGTCTACATAGCCTTGTCAATCCATCTGCTTTTGATAGAGTTTAGTACTTTGTGTACTATTTATATAAAGTCTACATAGCCTTGTCAATCCATCTGCTTTTGATAGAGTTTAGTACTTTGTGTACTATTTATATAAAGTCTACATAGCCTTGTCAATCCATCTGCTTTTGATAGAGTTTAGTACTTTGTGTACTATTTATATAAAGTCTACATAGCCTTGTCAATCCATCTGCTTTTGATAGAGTTTAGTACTTTGTGTACTATTTATATAAAGTCTACATAGCCTTGTCAATCCATCTGCTTTTGATAGAGTTTAGTACTTTGTGTACTATTTATATAAAGTCTACATAGCCTTGTCAATCCATCTGCTTTTGATAGAGTTTAGTACTTTGTGTACTATTTATATAAAGTCTACATAGCCTTGTCAATCCATCTGCTTTTGATAGAGTTTAGTACTTTGTGTACTATTTATATAAAGTCTACATAGCCTTGTCAATCCATCTGCTTTTGATAGAGTTTAGTACTTTGTGTACTATTTATATAAAGTCTACATAGCCTTGTCAATCCATCTGCTTTTGATAGAGTTTAGTACTTTGTGTACTATTTATATAAAGTCTACATAGCCTTGTCAATCCATCTGCTTTTGATAGAGTTTAGTACTTTGTGTACTATTTATATAAAGTCTACATAGCCTTGTCAATCCATCTGCTTTTGATAGAGTTTAGTACTTTGTGTACTATTTATATAAAGTCTACATAGCCTTGTCAATCCATCTGCTTTTGATAGAGTTTAGTACTTTGTGTACTATTTATATAAAGTCTACATAGCCTTGTCAATCCATCTGCTTTTGATAGAGTTTAGTACTTTGTGTACTATTTATATAAAGTCTACATAGCCTTGTCAATCCATCTGCTTTTGATAGAGTTTAGTACTTTGTGTACTATTTATATAAAGTCTACATAGCCTTGTCAATCCATCTGCTTTTGATAGAGTTTAGTACTTTGTGTACTATTTATATAAAGTCTACATAGCCTTGTCAATCCATCTGCTTTTGATAGAGTTTAGTACTTTGTGTACTATTTATATAAAGTCTACATAGCCTTGTCAATCCATCTGCTTTTGATAGAGTTTAGTACTTTGTGTACTATTTATATAAAGTCTACATAGCCTTGTCAATCCATCTGCTTTTGATAGAGTTTAGTACTTTGTGTACTATTTATATAAAGTCTACATAGCCTTGTCAATCCATCTGCTTTTGATAGAGTTTAGTACTTTGTGTACTATTTATATAAAGTCTACATAGCCTTGTCAATCCATCTGCTTTTGATAGAGTTTAGTACTTTGTGTACTATTTATATAAAGTCTACATAGCCTTGTCAATCCATCTGCTTTTGATAGAGTTTAGTACTTTGTGTACTATTTATATAAAGTCTACATAGCCTTGTCAATCCATCTGCTTTTGATAGAGTTTAGTACTTTGTGTACTATTTATATAAAGTCTACATAGCCTTGTCAATCCATCTGCTTTTGATAGAGTTTAGTACTTTGTGTACTATTTATATAAAGTCTACATAGCCTTGTCAATCCATCTGCTTTTGATAGAGTTTAGTACTTTGTGTACTATTTATATAAAGTCTACATAGCCTTGTCAATCCATCTGCTTTTGATAGAGTTTAGTACTTTGTGTACTATTTATATAAAGTCTACATTGCCTTGCCAATCTGTCTGCTATTCACATGGAGATTCTTGTAACTGTGGCAGTTCTTCTACTTTCAATAGAGAGGCTGTGTATGCCTATATAATCTCATCAACTACTCTCTTCACCTTTGTGTTGTACAGATTACATGGAGATGATGATGATGGAGAATGCACAACTTCATCAACACATGATGAGACAAATGATGTACCAGTCTTTGCAACCACAACAAAACAACTCGCCCAAGTTCACCATACCTCTGATGGCCTTGCAACAAGCACACCAACAACCACAATATATACAGGTAAAGAGGAAATTAAAACCCACACCATTTGGTATGTTGGCATATTTGCAATTTCAAAGTCTGAAGGTTTAAGCAATGAGTTTAAACTGGGAAATTGGAAACAATTTTGTGTCCTCCTTTTGTTAAGAAGTTTTTGTTAAATGTATTCTTAATTGGCCTTGTTTCTGAATATTCTTTGGCTCAATTGGAATTATAATCAGGTTAACACTATTCCTCTTATCTATTGGTCAATTACACATAGAGTGAGCACTATATGGATGTGATGGCTCTTTCTGGTAGATTTTTAACTTATTTATGGAGTTGGCAATACTATGATCATGTGTGCAGTGTTCACCCTTACACTTCCAAACTGTGGTCCCATCTTCAGTAGGGGCTCTTCCAAACAGTGGGTCTATCTTAATTTGTTGGGGTTTGTCAAAACAAATAGACAAGACACAAAGCAGATGAGTTTTATGCTTAATTGGCATTGATCTGTTTTAGCGTCTGTCAAAAGATGTCAAAACAACTCTTTGTAGTTTGCAGCGAACACTTAAGGAGGCACACTACAGTTATTACTGGGTTTTGGCTGCCGACACGCACCCAAGTGGAGGCGAGTCCTTGTCTCACGTCCTTATCGAGAGTCTGAAAAAACAGAAGGTTTTTTGGTGTTCCCAACTCAAAAGCACTACTCATGGTAACTGAAACTTAATTCTGCTACAGATTTTTAATCAGCTTATTCACATCGGGAAAAATACCGACACACAAAAGTAAGACCAAAAACACCAAATTTGACAGTTTACTCTCCAAATTTACTACTTCCCTGCAAGTGCTAGAAAAAATCAGACAACAGATTCAGAATGCCCTCTCTCTCTGGATTCTAAAAATGTAGCCATAGTAAGCCCCTTAACAGCTACTTTTTGGCAATTTTGATCTGTCTGACAGCCAACTGAAATTGCACCCGGTTCTCAGTCAGGAGGCAACAGGGGTTGAAAGCAAATGACAGCCACCATGCATGGAGAGTATGTCACGGCTAAAAAACTCTCATTCAAAAACACAAGTAAATCAGTTTCCTGGCCATTGTATTCAACAAATTGCTCAAACCACCTGCCAAACCTGCCCACATGCCCTGTATTTAACTTCTAAGGACTAGTGAATGTCTGTTCAGTGCTACCTAAGCAGTGACTGATCTCGGCACTCAAGTCTCGACTATTTGAACTATATCTGCTCTTTCTTGAACTATATTCCTAATCTCTCTCTGCTCCAGATGCCTGACCGTCGTCCACCATCTGTCCATCATCACCACTATACAACGACCCAACATGTGGAGCCTACAAGACCCTACATCAATCATGTGACTCATCTTCCTCCGTTGGAGTACGTAGCATAAGCCATCCATGTTTCCTCACATATCATTTTGGCCTGTCACATGCCAACTTTTAAGTCCAAGTATGAAGTTGGGTTCTCAAAAATCTTTCTGATGTCTTTTTGTGAACAATGTTTAACCTAGGTAGGCCAATTAAAATTTCATTTTGACTACCAGAACCGTTTAATCTGTGAACCACTCACTTGTATAAAAAGGTGTTGTAAAAGTCACTCTTGTCACTTGCTGTTGTTCACATGCCTGTAATCAAATGGGGCCGATGCTTTATAAAGCCATGTTTACCAGGTTTGTTGTTCACATTTATCTCAGAATTTATTGTGTATTACTTTCTCATCTGGTTTTGGACAGTACACATTCTGGGCTTGGCTATTCAAAACCCATATGGGGTAATAAAACAGTTATGTTCTCAGCCGGGATCATAAACCCTTTGTTAAGTGGTGTTAACTGAGGCTGGGTTCACAAACAACTACATTCACTGACTTTGCATATCCCTTTCAAAAGGCTTGTTATGTGTGGTCAACACCCATGAATTATTACCACTAAGGTACTATGCAGACTAGTTACCCCCTCCAAGCAAACAATGCAATTCACCTATTGTTTATTTATGTTTTTTGTATAGAAAACGCCTTCCTCCTGCAGTGCCATCTGTTAAAATACTGCCAGCTGAAGTGGAGCCTCTCAGGCAACCAAGAGGTATGTTCTGGCTTTTGTATATACAAGGGTTGCAAACACTATCAAACTGGGTCTCACAAGTGACTCCTGTAGGACTGAAAAATATATGTTTTTCTCCCAAGTCCCTTATTTACTTGCTGTATGCCAGGAATGTTTGGATTTCACTTGTTAGAATTTCAGAAAAAAAGATGATTACATGAATAAATCTATGGTGAGGGAGATGATTATAGAAAATTGTATGCTTGTATTAACAGCTCAAGTTATAGCTGCAGCTCGTCCCATCTGACCTTTGACCTCTATAACCCAATGCAATCAACAGTTTGATTCTCTAGATAACTGAGTCGATGTTTAATTTCAGCTTTTGTACCTCTTAACAATATGTTCTGGAGAAACTAAGAAAGTCACCATAGCATCACAATGGTTTTTTTAGATACGTAACTGCATTAGAAAAATCTGTGAAGATGCAGTGTATCAGAGTGTATTGACGTGTTGGTGTCTGCTAACCCAAATATTGCACATCCTTGTAGATGACAACTTTGGGTTAAGCCAGCCATTCTACAACCACTTCGCTCATCCAACTGATTACCCTTTCCAATGGCATTATGACCAGTGACCTGTAGTGCAGAACCACAGACACAACATCAATTGCAGACATGTGCCTTACATTGTTTTTTAGTATTCAAAGCTTCAACTGTTGTATGAATGTGTGTTATAGATATGTTAGGGCCACATGACCTTTTGCATATGGTTCTAGAGAAATGGACTCTTTTCATAAATCTTGCGTCAGCAGCCTAATCATGAATTTTGGATATCTCTGTCATGCGATTCATAACTTAGTTTTGTAGCAGTAAATTCAGTAACAGCCACATTTTATATCCAGACTAACTTAGGTTATCGCCAGTACTTTTATGTCTTTGAGTTTTTTATGTTCTTGAACTGATGAGATAAAAATCATTTGCCTGGCTCTGATATGAGTTGAGTCGTAATCTGGCAATCTCTGTTTGTTTAACAGATTTGATGTTTACTTTTTAAGACATTTTATTTAAGAACAAAGGAGCTACATTTCTACTGTTTTTGTCAAAGCATTCTTGTTGTATGGTGTTGCATTTTTGTGAAGTGTTTTTTTGAAGTTTTAAGTCAGGAAATTTTTGTTCTGTGAAGAAAAAGTACAATAATGTTGATGTAAGGCACAGGTCTGCATAGATAGTTGTTATACTCTGATCACGACAATATTGTCCTGACTTCATGAGAATTATTGAATCCCATTGAACATGTCCTTTATAGCTAACAGAAATTCTTTGAGGCTAGCATGCACGTTATTAAAGTAAAAAACTAATAATTACTAATAAAAATGTTCTATGCAGAACTTTGTCACTAATCAATGTTTGGAGACTGGCTGGTAGTATTAGTTTAACTTTGAGTGCTATAGTATAATGTTGTGAAGTGAGTGATGGTTGTGGACACGTGGGTAAAGTACTGCAACAGTCATGTTAATTTATCTTTGAGAGCTTAATTAATGAATGAATTTGAATTCTGTTGAAAGCCATGATTTCTAATATAGCTCCAGCCTGCGAGGTTTTAACATGATACATTAAAACTGCAAAAGTTCTATGGGTAAGGAGTATTTGGGCATTAAATTTCTTACTTGATTATGATGCCAGTATTTGTTACCTGGAGGTGGTGATAAGGATTGTAGAAACTAACACCGGATAATACGGAGATCAGACTACTGCCAATTGTAGAGTCTGTCAGTTAAATCTATTTAGCGTAAATGGAACACGGTGTTCAACACAACATGTATTACGGGTTTGCTATTCATTTGAAGTACAAATTCTTATCTCACAGTGACTTGATATAAGATTGGATATGTGGCTGTGTATAACCTATCTGAGAGTTTGAATTATGATGTTGTCCTTGGAGATTATCAGTCACCTTGAAAACCAAGAGCCTATTTCTGACTGTAATTATGTAGTTTGTGAAACATGCAGCTTTTAGGAAGTTAGTAGTGCTATTTTTGACTTACACTCATTAAATACGGGTTGTATTGATATTATGAAATTGTTTGCTGAATAGATCTGGATAAAATACTTTACTGGATGTAGTTAAATGATCTGAAGTGTTTTTGTGAAGAAAAAGTTTTTGAGTGTTTCAGTATTTTATGTTGCTTGTACTTGTAGCCTATTTAGTACATTTGAACATCTTTTAATTTGTTTTGGCAAGTTACTGAACTGTCATTGCATTTGTTTACGCTCACCTTGGAGGTGTCAGTAACGTTTCATTGATTGTGAATAGCAGCTTATTGTCAAATACTGTGTACTGTAAACACAATCACGCTTTGAAAATGGCATATGTCCACTTTCAAGTTCGTTTGGTAGGAAAATGAATCTTATTGGTTTTGATAGTTTTGTTCTCGACTTATCACAAAATAATTAATGAAAACTGTGAATGAAGGTATATTGATCTACACAGTCTCTGTTTTTTGTTTCTTTTGTAAGTTTTAATAGACCGTCTCACTTGTTGAAGCTTCATCCCACCACAGCATCACAATGCCTAGCACACTTTTTGATATGACAATGTTTTCATACTCTCTTGTGTTCATCTGTGTCGATCTGCTTATATCGGTGCTAATCTATCTTCATTATATACCAGGCAGCCCAATTTCCTTGTCTCATTTTACATGCTGGCATGATTGACTAAAAAATGCTGTTGAGGTATTAAGTTACCCGGTAACTGGGTGGGCCAATACTCCCTGCAGTATCCTAAAATAAGATGTCCTGTTTTTTGTGGAATGTTGGCTACAATCGGTACTGTTCACACCGTATGTCGTGAATCTCACACTATTCGCCCCTCAGCCCCATCAGCCAGCCCTGAGGTAGCCATAGCTTTCCATTTGTCTTGAATTCTTGTCATGGTGCACTGTACTTTCAATACATTTGTCACAGTGCACATTGATCATTTTTCACAATTTCAGGGGGTGATAACTATTTTTCAGTGTTGAATACATGTAACATGAAGTCATACTTTTCCTACTTTTCATGCTTATGTTTTACTGTTACCAAGTACTGCGACTACCTTTGACTTGAATAGTTATAGGTTATTAAAATGGGCAGTGATCGAAGTAAACAAAATCCAGGGAAGCCCGATCCAGTGGCTTAAGCCCACAGGGCTTGATCGGGGGTAACTAGTCCGCATAGTGGCTTAAAAGTGTATGAGTGGTTGTAAATCATGGGTGTGGTTCACAGTTTTTATGCGCCCATTATGTGGACGCATTATGCCGTCATCTCTGTCCCTCCGGCGTCCGCTGCTCTATCTCTAAAACGCCGTGACACATGTTCATGAAATTTCACACATTTGTTCCTTCCGTGGATGGGACGGCATGAGCAAACTTTCGGATGGATCCGACAACCTGTGTGCCCCCTAGTGGCAATTTTATTTTTTTCACGTTTACCTCTGTATCTTCAAAAGTCCTGAACGGATTTTCATAAAATTTGAGTATATAGGCAACTATTAGTGAGATGACACTGTTCTCCCATTTTCGGATGGATTTGATGTAGTTTACACCACCTAGTGGCCATTGTTAATGTTTTTGAGTTTTTTTGCGTTCACCCTTCTATCAACCAAACCGCTCAAAGGATGATTGTGAAAATTGGCATGTATCTGCTTACTATGAAGAGGAAGGTTGATGATGATTTTCCGACAATGTCGACTACTGTGGCACCTCCTAGTGGCAGTTTTTTCAAATCTTGTTTTTGGTGTCCACCCCTGTATCAACCAAATCATTTGAAAATTGGCATATATGTTCTCAGTGTGAAGACGACCTTTGATGATGGTGACTGACTACTGTTGCACCTCCTAGTGGTAGTTTTATTTTGTGCTCATAGTTGTATCTCCTAAGCCCACTGCAGGATCTTTACTAAATTTAGTAAGTGTATTTATATGAAGATAACAGACGATGATGACGAGTTTCAGGCGGATCCAGCGGACACTGTGCCCCCTAGTGGCAATTTCATTTTATTCTGTTTTCCTTTGTTTCTGTGCCTCGGAAGTTCCTTGACAGATTTTTATGAAATATGGCATTTTCCTGTTTTTGGATGGATTGTTTGTTTTTGCGCAATCTAGGCCATTTGTATGATACAAATAAATAACCCTAAAAGCACACCATTTGCAATGCATCTGTGGGTGCATTTCAATGCTCCGCATTGCTCTTGTTTAAAGTTGACATTCTTGGTGTATAAAAGTAGTTGCCTTTGAACCCTGATTTAAACATTATACAACTGTTGCAGGTGGCCTGTGTAAGTAAACATGCTTTAACAAAGGGTTATATGGTCCTGGCTGAGAAGATAATTGCTTTCTTATCCTCTACTGGTTTTGAATCAAGCCAAGCCTTGGAATGAAGTTAGCTAGTAATTTGTGATTGCAGGACTGTCTTCTAATTAAAAAATATTTACCATAAGTTAATTTCCAAGACTCATTTTTAATTTACTCCGATCATATCTTGCAGTACGTGAGCCTCCCCAAGCCCGACCTTTGTCCAAACCTTCACGTAAGTATCCACCTCTGTTTTGATTGCATCATAGAGTTCTGCCATTTTTAGAAGGCAGGTCGCTGAAAACTGTGGGCTTATGTATATGCATCGGGTTTTCAATTAACAAAAATTTCAGTT
>NMRA01000517.1:101826-167832 GCA_002633005.1 Phoronis australis
GTCCTTTATAGCTAACAGAAATTCTTTGAGGCTAGCATGCACGTTATTA
This sequence comes from Phoronis australis, assembly GCA_002633005.1. Lineage (NCBI taxonomy): Eukaryota > Metazoa > Phoronida > Phoronidae > Phoronis > Phoronis australis. The sequence goes on from NMRA01000517.1 coordinate 101,876, forward strand.
AAGTAAAAAACTAATAATTACTAATAAAAATGTTCTATGCAGAACTTTGTCACTAATCAATGTTTGGAGACTGGCTGGTGGTATTAGTTTAACTTTGAGTGCTATAGTATAATGTTGTGAAGTGAGTGATGGTTGTGGACACGTGGGTAAAGTACTGCAACAGTCATGTTAATTTATCTTTGAGAGCTTAATTAATGAATGAATTTGAATTCTGTTGAAAGCCATGATTTCTAATATAGCTCCAGCCTGCGAGGTTTTAACATGATACATTAAAACTGCAAAAGTTCTATGGGTAAGGAGTATTTGGGCATTAAATTTCTTACTTGATTATGATGCCAGTATTTGTTACCTGGAGGTGGTGATAAGGATTGTAGAAACTAACACCGGATAATACGGAGATCAGACTACTGCCAATTGTAGAGTCTGTCAGTTAAATCTATTTAGCGTAAATGGAACACGGTGTTCAACACAACATGTATTACGGGTTTGCTATTCATTTGAAGTACAAATTCTTATCTCACAGTGACTTGATATAAGATTGGATATGTGACTGTGTATAACCTATCTGAGAGTTTGAATTATGATGTTGTCCTTGGAGATTATCAGTCACCTTGAAAACCAAGAGCCTATTTCTGACTGTAATTATGTAGTTTGTGAAACTTGCAGCTTTTAGGAAGTTAGTAGTGCTATTTTTGACTTACACTCATTAAATACGGGTTGTATTGATATTATGAAATTGTTTGCTGAATAGATCTGGATAAATACTTTACTGGATGTAGTTAAATGATCTGAAGTGTTTTTGTGAAGAAAAAGTTTTTGAGTGTTTCAGTATTTTATGTTGCTTGTACTTGTAACCTATTTAGTACATTTGAACATCTTTTAATTTGTTTTGGCAAGTTACTGAACTGTCATTGCATTTGTTTACGCTCACCTTGGAGGTGTCAGTAACGTTTCATTGATTGTGAATAGCAGCTTATTGTCAAATACTGTGTACTGTAAACACAATCACGCTTTGAAAATGGCATATGTCCACTTTCAAGTTCGTTTGGTAGGAAAATGAATCTTATTGGTTTTGATAGTTTTGTTCTCGACTTATCACAAAATAATTAATGAAAACTATGAATGAAGGTATATTGATCTACACAGTCTCTGTTTTTTGTTTCTTTTGTAAGTTTTAATAGACCATCTCACTTGTTGAAGATTCATCCCACCACAGCATCACAATGCCTAGCACACTTTTTGATATGACAATGTTTTCATACTCTCTCTTGTGTTCATCTGTGTCGATCTGCTTATATCTGTGCTAATCTATCTTCATTATATACCAGGCAGCCCAATTTCCTTGTCTCATTTTACATGCTGGCATGATTGACTAAAAAAATGCTGTTGAGGTATTAAGTTACCCGGTAACTGGGTGGGCCAATACTCCTTGCAGTATCCTAAAATAAGATGTCCTGTTTTTTGTGGAATGTTGGCTACAATTTGTACTGTTCACACCGTATGTCGTGAATCTCACACTATTTGCCCCTCAGCCCAATGAGCCAGCCCTGAGGTTGCCATAGCTTTTCATTTGTTTTGAATTAATGTCATGGTGCACTGTACTTTCAATACATTTGTCACAGTGCACATTGATCATTTTTCACAATTTGAGGGGGTGATAACTATTTTTCAGTGTTGAATACATGTAACATGAAGTCATACTTTTCCTACTTTTCATTCTTATGTTTTACTGTTACCACTTAGTACTGCGACTACCTTTGACTTGAATAGTTATAAGTTATTAAAATGGGCAGTGATCGAAGTAAACAAAATCCAAGGAACCCCGATCCAGTGGCTTAAGCCCACAGGGCTTGATCGGGGGTAACTAGTCCGCATAGTGGCTTAAAAGTGTATGAATGGTTGTAAATCATGGGTGTGGTTCACAGTCGATAGGTTTTTTGAAGTTGACATTCTTGGTGAATGAAAGTAGTTGTCTTTGAACCCTGCTTTTAAACATTATACAACTGTTCCAGGTGGTCTGTGTAAGTAAAGAACATGCTTTAACAAAGGGTTATACGGTCCTGGCTGAGAAGATAATTGCTTTCTTATCCTCTACTGGTTTTGAATAGCCAAGCCTTGGAATGAAGTTAGCTAGTAATTTGTGATTGCAGGACTGTCTTGTAATTAAAAAGTATTTACCATAAGTTAATTTCCAAGACTCGTTCTTAATTTACTCTGATCATATCTTGCAGTACGTGAGCCTCCCCAAGCCCGACCTTTGTCCAAACCTTCACGTAAGTACCCACCTCTGCTGTGATTGCATCATTCCAGAGATCTGCCATTTTTAGAAGGCAGGTCGCTGAAAACTGTGGGCTTATGTGTCTGCATCGGGTTTTCAATTAACCAAAATTTTAGTTAAGGTACGTCTAACATTCTGACACCCTCCTTGGAAGTCTGTGACTTTTCTGAAGTCGGTGAGTGTCTTTTCTTGCTCTAGTGCCTCGTTGTTGCTAGTTAGATTTCACCAATCCTTAAGGCCAGACCTCCCTTTACATTTGTCAACATTGAGTATGTTGACTCGAGGTGATGTCCATGTGATCAGATGAATGTTATATATTAATTGATTTCAACTATGGCTTAAATCAACACAATCATTTACAGCCTTGCCACCACCTCCAGCTCCTGTGAAGAAACACCCCTTCCCAGGCTCACGTAAGTTAAGACTTTCAATTTTCTGATTAAGTCAAGTACCATCAAAAGGGTTTGTTATGCACTTTTGAAACCAGAACATAAACCTTCTTCTGCATTATTGTTGTGCTAATCAAACCATCATCAAATTCGTCCCCATAGAGAACCTAGATTTCAAAAATAAATATTTCTTTCTCATGGAGTCAAATTAAATCGTTCATTGGTATTATTCTTCTTTATAGATATACTGAGAATCCTCATAGTTAGTATTCTTCCTTATAAACAATTACTGTCAAGTTACTGTTTCATTATTAATCTCTCACACAGTTGTGTTCAAGTTAATGTTTCATAATTACAATTGTTACTCAAAAAGAATTGTCATCAAAAATATCTATGTTATGTGTCCAGGCCTGCGAGTAATAATTCATACAGTTTTGTACAAACTGAAGTTCTGTAATGTTTCATTGGAGATTCATTGTCAAGTTAATGTGTTTCTAATTTACTCTGGGAAAAATGCTTTCCTTGTTGACAACTACTGAAACTTGACTATTCATTTCACATTCTGTGTGCTTTCTAAACATTTATAATTTATGCCAATGTTAAATTTTATTACGACTAGGTTTACTGAGAAAGCTGCGACACATATTCTATGCTGCCTGGTTTATTGCATTTTTGAGAGCTGAAGTTAAAAAGGTAAGTCATTTCAAAGGTTAGTCATTTGTTATACACATTGTTTGTGAATGTGTTTTTAGTGGTTTTATGAATGAATTTTGTGGAGAAATCTTGTGTAAGTGATTACAGCGTTTTCCCATTGCTCCCAACTTGTTTGATTCTATATAGCCCAATATTAACAACAAGCTGGGAAGATGGTCCCTGTAGCCAATATCTTACACGACTGATTAACTCCATTCTGGCATTCATGGTTGGAGGGCCAGCTCTCTGTTTGATAATTGCTCTAATCACCAATAAGATCGTATCTAGCCTGACTGGGCTGTGCTGTTAAAAATAAAAGCTAAGTTATAACATATTTGAACGTAAACCAATAGCAGTTCTGAAATCCTCGTCAAATGGTGATCATATTTAGTTTTTGAATCGCCAAAATTGCCCAACTGCAACTGAATTTACGACAGTCCATTCTTTCTGAGCGTACCAAATAATGCGCTCTGCTCTTGACTGTGTTCACACTTGGTCTGTAATAAGCCTGGTAGATTATTGGCCTGCCTGTTGTCATAACAGACAAAGACTAGGCGTGGCAGTGAACAAAGGAGCTAGATGTTATCACATGCTCACAACCCTCTACGTCTGGTAAAGTCACTGAATGAAAAAACACCATCATGCGAAGTGAATGTCATTCAGGAGTTCCAGTATCTCTGTGATATTTTTAGGATTAGTCATTGTGTGTTGCTATTTTCAATCTCAGAATGTTTTGCTGTTGAATCCTCATTAACATATAGAGAAGATTCATTTAGTTGTAAAGATCAGTGGTTCATTGTATGCAGACTACTTACACTGTTCATTACATGCAGACTATTTAGACCATTCATTACATGCAGACTATTTACACCATGACTGTTGTTCATTATATGCAAACTACTTACACTGTTCATTACATGCAGACTATTTACACCCTGACTGGTTCATTACATGCAGACTATTTACACCATGACTGGTTCATTACATGCAGACTATTTACACCATGACTGGTTCATTACATGCAGACTATTTACACCATCAGTGGTTCATTACATGCAGACTATTTACACCATCAGTGGTTCATTACATGCAGACTATTTACACCATCAGTGGTTCATTACATGCAGACTATTTACACCATCAGTGGTTCATTACATGCAGACTATTTACACCATCAGTGGTTCATTACATGCAGACTATTTACACCATCAGTGGTTCATTACATGCAGACTATTTACACCATCAGTGGTTCATTACATGCAGACTATTTACACCATCAGTGGTTCATTACATGCAGACTATTTACACCATCAGTGGTTCATTACATGCAGACTATTTACACCATCAGTGGTTCATTACATGCAGACTATTTACACCATCAGTGGTTCATTACATGCAGACTATTTACACCATCAGTGGTTCATTACATGCAGACTATTTACACCATCAGTGGTTCATTACATGCAGACTATTTACACCATCAGTGGTTCATTACATGCAGACTATTTACACCATCAGTGGTTCATTACATGCAGACTATTTACACCATCAGTGGTTCATTACATGCAGACTATTTACACCATCAGTGGTTCATTACATGCAGACTATTTACACCATCAGTGGTTCATTACATGCAGACTATTTACACCATCAGTGGTTCATTACATGCAGACTATTTACACCATCAGTGGTTCATTACATGCAGACTATTTACACCATCAGTGGTTCATTACATGTAGACTACTTACACCATGAGTTGGTGATGCCTGGTATTAGTATGTATCTTAGTAAGAACTTGTTGAACACCAGACTTTGTGCAAGTAGAAATACTAGACAAAAGACTGAAGATATAATCAGATGTAAGTGTTCTAACAGTTAGTTTGTCTATTAACTTTAAGTTTATTGTAATGTTTACATTTCTCGAGTTTTGATAGGGCTTGTAGGAATTTAAAGTATAGTCTGTTTCCTTCAATTTTTAAATAAAATAATATTTTTCTTTGTTTCTCATTATCTTGGTGTCTTTCTTTCAGAATAAAAAGCCAACAAAAAAGTTTTTGTTTGGTATCAAATTAAAGGAAGCGGTTGCAGCTCTTCACAGGATTTACCTGAATGTAAGTAATGCACAAGTAGTCTAGACTAACTACCATTGGCTGGGCACACTTGATTCATCGAGTGCACAGGTAGTCCAGTTAACTACCATTCACTTGGTTCCTAAGGGATCCCTCTGATTGCATGAACTATTGACAATCTTCAAGTTTTTTCTCTTAGTTCATTTTATGAGAGGATTAACTGAAATTTTTAAATTGTTTTAAAAATGCTACAATCAATGAACTTTTGTTTATTCTAAATTCTCAGTGAATTCTTGCTAAAAATAGTCTCACTCAGTTCTCATTGAAGAAGTTGCAAAGTTTGAACTCTCTCTATCTACCACTGTGTTTCCACTACCCACTAGACCAACAATGACAACCTGTGGTGTGCCAGTTGCCTACTGAGATTGGGCTTGCACCAACTGATGTGGAGAGCCTCAGGAATTTTAAGCTCCTTTGTTGTTTCTGATTGGTCTATTAAAGTCATTGAAAGAGCATTACTCATAACAGTGATCAGAGCTCTGCAGATGAATATTAATATGTGTACTTCTGTCAGAATTTAGATGTTGCCTGGTCCAGGTTTTCAAATGGTGAACAGTCTCACTGATATAAGTGGAGCCACATCTAGTACGTAAAGTCAAATAATTTCGTACAAGTACGCTGGACAAGGGATCCATAGGAATTTTGTCTTTTGGGGTAAATAAATTAGACAGTTATAGAGACTTGAATGATAAATACAGCTCTTAAGTTGGCACAGTAATCATTCCAACCAGTTTAGTTTTTGTTGAGCAATACTAGCATAAGAATCAACATAGGGTGTTTTAAAATACCGCATTCGCCGTAATAAGTGCCCATGTCCCTATAAGCACCCTCCACGTATTTTCAGATTTCGCTAAAATAAGCGCCCAGCTCATGATCTGTATACCTTCAAAAAATGCCTTACCTACTGTTCTTCAATTTATCAATGATTCCCGACAGTCCTGAAAAAATTATTGTGTGCGGAATTTCTCGACCACAAGCCTTGCCGCTATGTCGGTATTTAGCCGTGACTATACACTTTGAACTTCCGCAGTGCTTCAAAGAGAACACAAAAGTGTTACTGTCTCACTGTGGTCAGGCCTTTCAAAACAGACGCAGCGTACTTGTCAACGGGAATGTATTGTTATCTTTCCTGTACAGATCTCCCTCAACAGGAATCCAGATTTTTTGTACACATGAAAACCACAAATTGAAAACTGATAAAAACTTGACCAGTGCTAAAAGCATGTGGCCAAGGCATGTAGGCAATGAGATAAATATAGCTCATTGCATGTGGGCTTGCTACTCTGGCAAATGAACTCTGATATGCCATGCATGCGCTGGCTAACCAGGCACACACATGCAGAGGAACTTCAAAACACACGTCATGTGACAACAACATGACTGTGTATGTTCATCCAGATTTTTTCGTGTTGGGGGGTGCGATCTAGCGCAGATTTGAACTCAGTTAATCTGCAGATATTCCTGACTCCACAGGAACTTAAAGGTCTTACGGACACTATTAAGGAAAATTTCAGGTAATTTGCTGAATCGAAACTCAGTTTTTATTCAAGAATTCAAGTTGCCCTATTGACGATCGCGAGGCAGCGACGCATTAGCCAGTGAGTTTTCACCGTAGGATATCCACACAATTTTCTGAAAAAGGATCTTAATTTTACAATGAAGTTTGATAGCAATGCACAATTTTGTATGTTGTAAGTTACAGAGTGAAAATTTGATAAATCCTAGCTTCCGATTTCATTCATTTTGGAGACTGTGTTTCAACCACCTTAGGCTACAATAAGCGCCCTCTCCCGGAAACAAATTTTTCTAAGCACCCTGGGCACTTATTAGGTCAAATACGGTACTTGCAGTTGGTACTGTCTATAGGGTTATGTTGCAGTTTTACTTATGAGGATGGTGTTTTAATAAACATCAAATCATGTCAAGCCAGTTTAAATCAATTGATATTTATGCTGCTTCTTGCTATGGCTATTTTCTGTTCTCCGTCTTGTAGCCTGATGGAAAGATCTTCCCCATATTGAGTGATGCAGTTGGTGATGGTGCGATAGACCTGAGTGTTGACGTCACCAATGAGCGACCGTCAACTGATGACAAACAGGCGTTCCAAGAGTTGGTCTTCATTGTTGAAAACATCACTTATAATATTACGGATATCATGGTAAAAACATGTCTTTCATATTTTGAGAGACTGCATGTGTGTCTATGTACTGCAGTCAATCATTGGTTCATCTTGTGTTAACTGTGCACATGTATTGTGGAATGACTGAGGTAAAGGCAATCAAAAGTTGAGCCATGTTTGTCAGACTGATAGTTTTGCCTTCCTTTCTTGTCCTTGTTGGGGTCTTTAACTATATGCAGTCTGCTTCATGCCATTGTTTACTGCAGATTTAGAGGTGAATCAAATTGTTCAAAGTACATTAAAGTTATAACTATAGGAAACAGTTTTTTTGTAATTATAGTTAGTACACATTTTTATGGCTCTCTTGCCTTGGTACCATGCAGTTTCACTGTAGTTATAAAGCATCAGAGAATTTGAAAAAAATAATGTCACGTTGTTTTCCTTGCTTATTTTTTAGCCGGAAACAGGTGTGCTGGGTACACACAAGAAGGCAGCAGTGTTTGAATTGATCAAAGATGGTCATCAATTTCCTCTTGGCTACTTCTGGCAAATAGAGAAGGTTAGTTTTCTTTGGGTGCATGTACTGTAATATCTCAACTATTATAGACACTAATAATTGTCAAAGTTTACCTTTTTTATTTTCTTTGACTTGTCTGACTTACAAATCGGTGAGATATGTTTTGGTTTGATCAATAGTTAGGTTTATAAATGTTGGTCATATAGAAGCAGAGTGACTGTGTTGGAATGTGATAAGTAAAGGGTGTGAACAAAACAGTGGTATGTTGGAACAGTGGTATGTTTAGCTTGAGATTTCTGCCCATTTCAGGCTCACAAGTGTGACCATTAGTTTGGCGAGTCTTTGTCAAGAGTTGTGATACCTCATGTTTACATTTATCATTTCCAGTTGTCCACAGCTGTTGTGTATCCAAGGTAGTGCATGTTCATCAAGGTAGTGCATGTTCATGCTGTAGTGTTCATGGACATGACCAACTAGATGTGTGCTTACGGGTACATATTATGTACATTAATTTCTGAAACTTAAGCCTTGATAATTACACTGTGAAACTTTGAGTGTCTCCTTTTCCCCTGGAAATTGGCCTGCAACTTGAAAGCCATTAGGGCTGTTCCAGCAAAATCTGTGTGGGAGGGGGGGAAGGCAAGTGAAATAAAAATTTATGGGTGGTTGCATTTGATTTAAATTCAAAATGGCTGGTGGTCGTACTTCAAAAACATTAAAATGTACAGGTCGTTGTTGTTTCATTGGGCCATAAATGTTTGGTGGTGGGTAATTTTAGTAATTTTTATAAACAATCCGCACAGAATCAAAAACTGAAACAAAAATGCAACTTGCAAAAAGCTCCGACTTTTTCACTCCCTCTGATCTCCTCATTGGCATGCCCGTAACACCATTTAACCACAGGTGCTCGAATTTCTCAATGGCTAATCACCATATATAAGAAACATATGTTTTCTTAGTAATGAATGACGTTAGTGGTGATGGAGGAACAGATAAACTCAAGCGCCTGTGCAGTCAACCACAAGAACAAAAAAAAATTACGGGTGGTTGCATTTCAAACTTATAAAAAATTACGGGTGGTAGGCTGAAGAAATAAATGAAAAATATGGGTGGTGGGTGCGAAAAAAGGTGCCTTCCCCCCTCCCATACAGATTTTACTGGAACAGCCCTTACATTTTTCATCACAAACACTTCATTGCAATGTTGTTAAGCTAGAAGTGGTTCCTGTTTAATACTGTCTATTATTGAGCAGAAGTTGCCAGGTGAACACTGCACGTTTGCTATGCCACAGTTATGTATTCAGCTCTGACTCTCCAATCCCCAAACTGCATGTTTCCAAATGTGCACCACACATATCTACAAAGAAATGCAATTTATGGTTGTGAAATAAAAGAATAAAAACAAACATTGGGGATTCCCTAATTTTGGGGAGAATCCTGTAGCTGGTCCATTTAGTACATGGCAGGGAGATCAAGTCCAGGATCTCTGTTCAGACTTGGTGTGTGGATTTGGACCAAGAGAGATATGGACGAAAGGGTTGTGCACCGACAACCTCAGGGTATTGCTTTGCATTTCCAAGAGTGATCTTTATTTAACAGTATCTTATTATTGTTATTATTCTCTAGGATCTGCTTGAGTTTGATGAAAATGAAGCCACAAAGAATATTGACAACAAACGTGCATCTATGTTGTTGCTCGGTATCTTCGTCTCTCGCAGTCTAGTGACCACGGTAAATGAGCAATGGTGTTCTATGCTAATCCCTGAATCAAGTTTCACTGAAAATACACAATTGCCAACAGATGTCACTAGCTTCCCTGAATTCTAATGTACATCAATATAGTTACAATGATAACAAAACAACATGTCCTTTAATGTAAATAGTGAGGATTAAATCCCAAAATTGTTGTCAATTTAGTATTTTATTTCATTTCATGCTTTTGATATTTTTCAAACGCGTTTTGGAGAACAATGTACATAAAGCACATTATCTGAAAGTTTCGTATGATTTCAATCAAATTTCTGAGATATGATGTTCAGGAGTTGGCCACGTTTGGACATATTTCTAGGAATCGTAACTTGCTTCTTTTGACATATCACATGTACTACATCATTAAGTGAATTGAGACATATCACATGCACTACATCATTACGTGAATTGAGACATATCACATGTACTACATCATTATGTGATTTGAGACATATCACATGTACTACATCATTATGTGAATTGAGACATATCACATGTACTACATCATTATGTGAATTGAGGCATATCACATGTACTACATCATTATGTGAATTGAGACATATCACATGCACTACATCATTATGTGAATTGAGACATATCACATGTACTACATCATTATGTGAATTGAGACATATCACATGTACTACATCATTATGTGAATTGAGACATATCACATGTACTACATCATTATGTGAATTGAGACTGATGTTGAAATTACCAAATTAGTTGATCAACTCCAAGTGGATCTCTTTAAATATGTCTTATAGTGTCTTATATTGTCTTATATTGTTCTCACAGCTGATGATGAAACCTCTGGACTACGGTCTATCTACTACAGTTCTGGGAACAGTTGCTGAGAATAACCTTCGTCTCCTAGCAACCATTTTTATTTACATAGTGAGAAAAACAGTTGTGCCTCCAAATGACCCACCACTGGTAAGTCAGTCTCAACATCAGTTAGCCTGTGTGTAATGAACCACCACTGGTAAGCCAATCTCAATAACAGGTAGTATGGGTGCAATGAACCACCACTGGTAAGCTAATCTCAATAGCAGTTAGCCTGGGCATAATCATCTCCTTGATGTTTGCATCCCATTTCAGTCCTGGTTGTGTTTCACTGCTCCCATTGTGCAGGTGCCATCTGTTGTCCATGTTTAAAACTTAATTTATGTTTTCCATGATAGCAATAAGTAGCAGCATATATTAATAAAAACAACCACGGTTTTAAATCACCTTGACATGTTTCGGTGTCATTTATTCAAACATTATCATGAGAAGAGAGAATATGGTGGCCACCTTGCTAGGCCCAGCAGGAAGTAACACCAGGACCAGGGAACATGTGAGAGAAGATTACATGTAACTATTCATCTACAGAGCTCTAATCATTATTATCAGCAGTGCTCTTTCAATGACTGCAATAATAGACCAGGCAGAAACAACAAAGGAGCTTAAAATTCGTGAGGCTCTACACATCAATTGGTGCAAGCCCAATCTCAATAGGCAACTGGCACACCACAGGTTGTCATTGTTGGTTTAGTTTATTGTCACTCCATGTACATGTAACTGACTGTATGTGCTTCGTTACTTGTTGCTGGGCCTAGCTAAGTGGCCAGTCACCATATTCTCTCTTCTGACCATGGTGTTTGAATAAATGACACCGAAACATGTCAAGTCGATTTAAAACCATGGTTGGTTTTATTTATTAATTCATGTTTGCCTGGACCTCAAGTCTGACTTGCTTGGCAAACACAGGATACAAGGTAATTCAACCATTTTGTATTCGATACTCATAAAATTTCATAATCTGGCCTGACTGAAAATTTCCAAGAAACGAAGTATACAACACCTTGCCTGGATTAATGGTCGATTAACTCCTGACAAATAAACGTCAGTGTATTTTATGCCAACGTTACACTGTGGACTAAGTGATTTATTTCAGAGCAAATCTTGACCATGCGTGTCTGGAAATTTATTTTTGACAGAAATGCTGTAGTTGCACGTAGTATTTATACATTAAAGTAACAACATTTTGTCCTGTTAAGGTGGCTAAAAATCAAAAATTAACTAAATTGACCTTTCACTTTCAGTCTGATAGGATTTTGTTTTCATTATCAACTCAAGTTACAGGCAATCCATACAAGCGCCATTTTCAATTTGTCAATTTTAGGGTTGGGATGAAGGCCCATAAAGTGTGAAATGTTTTCTCCAGTTGTTTTTCTTCGTATTGGATTTAGAATGCTATAGCAGTAAGAAATCTTAAGATCGATTTTGAGAGAGTATGAATTCCTAATATCTCACTTTCGAAATAACCACATTAAATGACCTGCCAGACGGCGATCAGGTCCTTGGTGGCCTGCAAACATTCAGTGCCACCTGCAGATTCCGTGTGTTGCGGATGGGTCCAGGTTTCAGCCTACTAGGTATAAAACGCCTTTTGACACCTTTCTTTTCAATATAATTCCGGCAAATTTCCATTTCTATGTAGTGGGATGTACTTAGTCTTGCGAAAAAAGTCAAGACCCTTTTGAAATATTAATGGATGATCAAGGACATCATGTTCCATACATTTCCCACTGCGAAGAAATATCCGCAACAAACTAAGCCAGTGACTGCGGTAGAATTTTGTTCCCATCTGGTGTCAAAAGCTAAAATAACTTTATGAAGTTAAACCATTCGAAGAATGAAATCGAGGGCTAACAGTGTAATTTATTCCTCTGCTTCAAATTAATGAACCACTAGCCTAATTGTAGTTGTACCCGTAATTGAATTTCTGTCCATGCACCCAATGTGAATCGGGATCAACCGGAAGTCTTTTTTGTGCGCTTGTCGCTCTAGAGGGTGCCAATTAAGTGAAAAGTCTCCTATTCACAGTTGGTTTGAATCTTCCTATTATTTTCATTACAGCCAATGCCTTATGAGATATCAAGTTATCTGTACTCTGATGAAGACATGAAGGGGACCTACACTAAATTGAAGAAAAGCATTGATTATGCTGAGGTAGTGTATTGGAAATAATGTATTGATTATGCTGAGGTAGTGTATTGGAAATAATGTATTGATTATGTTGAGGTAGTGTATTGGAAATAATGTATTAATTATGTTGAGGTAGTGTATTGGAAATAATGTAGAGGTAGTGTATCATTGGAAATTCAGACATTTGTTATGTTGAGGTCATCGGGGTATTGGAAATTCAGACATTCGTTATGTTTAGGTAATGAAGTTAGTGTGTGAAGATTCTATTCTTTATATTATATTTTCAGGGTCTTTTCAGGGACTGGGGTGATGAATATGTTAAAAGATTGAGAAATGCAGTACCTCAAGCGACGACATAGAATTGCTCAATTTGTCAATATGAAGTCACCAGAATGTAGATGACTTGATAGCTTAAGCTCCAGCAATTATAGGCAGATCCTGCTCTAATCCAGTCAGGTCGTTGTGTAAAAGTGGCCAGTGTTATACTGTGGATGTGTGGCCACTGGTACTGTGAATGTATGGCCACTGTTATACGTGGATGTATGGCCACTGGTACTGTGGATGTATGGCCACTGTTGTACTGTGGATGTGTGGCCACTGTTATACTGTGGATGTGTGGCCGCAGTTAATGTGACACGCAAGATTAAATAATGGGTATATACTTGGAATAAGTTAAATGTACTTCTAAGGAAAGAGCAAGCAATACGTATATCTTGGTTACACCTTAAAATTATGCAAATTTGTCACGCCATTTCACCAGTGTATTTTTGTTGCACAGTCGACCAAAAACGTTAGGGTCTCTGCAAGTACTCAGTGCTGGTCAGTTGAGCCATGTTACAGTAGATCTGTAGTACTGGTTATGAGCTCAAGGTGGTGTTTTGTAGCTTTATGAATGCTTGAAACATTATAACTGTAATTAAAAGGTTTCCTGTTAGTGCAAAACTTAGAGTTTAAATTTGGTCCCCTGAAGGTTAAAGTCAAGCAAAAACACTCAGCTGGTCAAACCAAAAATCCACACCTACTTCAAACCATTATGAATCAACTCAGTGGCATTGAATGTTACTGGGTGTTAAAGAATTAATTAATAATTAAGTGCAGTGTGGAAAATCTGCAATCATAAAAAACAAACACAGGGTTGCTCAAAAAACATGAATCAAAACAATGTTCAATGGGTAAAACATAATTAATTAAAAAGATGCAAAAACTATTGTTAAACAGACATATTTTACTGGTCTTATTTATTGATTTTTAATTAATTTATATCAGTTATGGCATCTAGCCTTATTACTGTTGTTGAACATTGTCTACTCATTAGTCTGCAAAGTTTTCTGTTCAAAGGAAATATGTTGGATTATGCATGTTGCTGTTCTACTGTCATGGCAGGCTGCTCGTCTCAAACCCGATGGCCCCTGTTCAACTTTATGGTTTTATTAAAAGTGGCCTTGCCTTTCGAATTTCTGTACATGAAAAATAAAGCGTGTTTAAGCGACCTCTAAGGAAATCTTGTGTTTATAGACGTTTCACTGACAGTGTCTTATTCACAATACAATCAATGTTTTGTTTATAGACAGTTACCCTTCCTTATCTTAGCTATTTCAGCAAGATGTTAATACTGACGTTTCAACTATTTAAATCTTTGAAACAAAACAATGTTTTGCAGAACATTCTTAAGTTTGATTCAGTTTGATAGCGTCTTACAAAATGGCGGCATGTCGAGTAGTGTGACTAACTCTGCGAGTCAGATAAAGGAGAATGCCACCCGATTTAATTAGTCTTTTACCTTCTTAATCAGTCTATATCCGCATCGCCTCTTATACGATCGACCTCACCTTGCCGAGAGGTGTCGCGTTAAACTGTGAGGAAGGTGAAAAACGACGCAGCGACGTCAGTGGTTCGTCTGCAGAATGAATGCCGTTGTATTGCAGTGCATTGTTCCCGCTTGTCCGAACTATGAAGCTTCCTCGAGAGCTCGAAATGCTTAGGAATTGGCTCGTGGTTGTGAAGAAGGAAAGTTACGCTGTTAATAGCAAGTATGAGGCCGTGAAACATCTCCGTGTCTGTGGCCGCCATTTCGTCGACAGTGATTTCTCTGACAAATTCCGACTTACCAAAGAATTATCCATACGTTCCGTTGCCTGCGCATGTTCACGGCGCCTCTGCTATTTTTTGATCAGTGGATTCCGGTTCGAACTGATAGCCTGTGAAACCTATAACGATCCAACCCATGAAGTCTTCGTCGGATGAGCTCTTGACTAAGTCGGGATTGGCGCCGGGCGAGTTGCCATGTAGACGTTCATTATTCTGCTTAAATAAAACCGAAACAAAGTCTGTCTCATTAGATACAATTTATTGTAATGCCTTTGTAGTAGTCGTGAGTGCAAATGTTGAGAAGCCAGCAATGAATAAACCACTGTTACCGGCTTTTGATGCCGGCAATAAAGGTAACTGACTGCCGGGGCACCGAGGTCGTGGGAGCCCATGCTAATTCTGCCTTTGCTGACAGAAAGCTTTTGTGAAACAATTTCTCGATTTCATATGCTATGGTCACGTGTTAGGGGAATCTTTAATTCAGAAATACAAATACGTTATTCAAATCATTGTTACTGTACAACCTTTGCCGTGACGTTCTATGGAAGGGTAACCCGACTTCGCGGCACCCGACAAGTAAGTAGATTTTCAGTTTCGTGGCTAATTCACTTAAATAATTACGAGAACATTATTTCTTTGGCTCACTATCATAGTCTTTTCGTGACTGGAGATTAGTTTCCAACTCAAGCTGGTTTATGTTCGTGCTAATCCCGGCGTCCGCGACGAGCCTGATCGGGTTCCGAGCCACTGGCCGTGATAACAAGGCGTTATGTGTGTTTAGAAGTCAAAAAATCACAAGCCTAAGCAACACAGATCTAGGTTCTCCTGTCTATATTTCACGGAGGAATACTTCGAATTTATCTCCGAACAGACCACAAACTCCTGCTACGGACTTTCGTAAATTGGCCTGCCGAACTTTATAGGTTACGGTGTGTCCAAATACCAATAAATCCGTAACAACGAAATAAAATAAGTTTTTATAAGAGCTTTGTGTATTTTTAAGGGTGTTACATCGAAGTTTGATGATTTATTGGTGTTAAACGATGAACTCAAGCAATAAGCTGACACCAGTAACCCGTGTTGTGAACTGCTGAAAAGACTGAGCGTGAAACCAATGACGTCATTGGGTAATTTCAACACCTCCGTCTGCCCTCAGGTGTCAGGTAACGCAACCGAACGTGTCGTTATCGAGTAGAACTACTCGATCTAAACTGATACAAAATAGGTTATTTTTGGGTGGCATATTCTCCTTTAATGGAGTGTGTAGAGTCCCGCGTCTCAAACCACCGACTGTGGGGAGGGGCCGCGTGTCTCAAACCACCGACTGTGGGGAGGGGCCGCGTGTCTCAAACCCCCGACTGCGGAAATTCGTCCGCGCCTCTCGAGCCGCCGACTGGGTGGGGAAGGGCCGCGCGTCTCAAACCACCGACTTTGGGAGGTGCCGCGCATCTCTTGCTATTTTGCCGCTGGTGAGGGGTCTTGCGTCTTAGACCACCCACTCCATTTCGTGATGCAATGAGGACAGAATTTTAACTGAAAAATTCTGTCGCTCCGAGGATGTACATATTACCTTTGAAGCAGGCGAGGAAGTCATTTTGGGCGACTAAAGTAGCCAAAACGTGCGCGTCGAAGGTCTGTGAACATTTCGACTTCAGGACATTGGAGAAGAAACGTACCCATCATTTAACCATTTCTTTCACTCGAAATCTCGTTTTAGTAATGCATCCTGTAAAGTCTGTATAACATTCAAGTTCTTTATAGTCCAATCATTCTAGGGCTCCAGAGGGCCCAACCTAGAAAAAATTGCAACAGAAGTTTTTTTTTGCATAAATGGCATCTTCCAACATCCCTTGGTATTAGTGACGCGTCACGCAAAGTTTGCCGGTAAATTCAAATCGTTTCCCACGCCAACCGACGACACCGGTGCTCTTTAAATTGACTACTCATTAGAAAACACGGTGACAGTCCTGGTCGTTATTCGAGATTATGCTTATAAAACCGCTACTCTTATGTTTACAGGATTGTCAGCGATGAACATGGTACACGGTGTGTGCTAACATTGAACAGTTTGTAACTAGGTGAATATTATGGACACAGTCAAATAAATTTAAAATGGCACAAATTAAAGAAGAATGATAACTAGGTCAGATTTTACTTAATTGAAAAATTAGTGCAGACAATCTGAACCCGGCTTCTAAATTCCTCCGGGGGGCCACACACTAATGGGTGCAACTGTTACGTAGAGCACGCTTCTTGATCAAAATTTCATGTATAGTGAATTTTGTTTATATGTCGTAAAGGAAGAGCACAGGCGACTCGTTTTGACAGTAATTGCCTTGTGGGTAGGATGAAGGAATGCCATCTGCGGATTAGTTACTGGAAGAAGTGAAGGCACTGAGATCACCTGACAAAAAAGCGCCGGCGGAGGACTAAAAAAACGGGGTTCCCCCTTCAGAACTGTGAACTGTGCGTCTGCGCCTCTTTCAGTGGTGGACTTTGTCTCGATTTCTGGGACTTTTTGTTTCTCTGTGGCGGACCTTTTTGCCCACTTCGCCAAATGGGGGGCTAGCTCGTTCGACTGAGCCCCCCGGCGAGCCCGCCCCCGGGCCCCCCAGCTGGGTGCGCGCATGATGAGATAGTATAGGTAAAATCTCCTGTCAAGGAGAATAACATTTGTCTCATTTCATTGACCTGAATAATGTCAGTCGAGCTAGAACTTAAAACGTAGATAACACGTCACTGGTCTCTCCGAAAACGTTGCATATTGGGCGCTACTCGATCATTTACTGACCGGCACTGAGTGTATGAATGAGGCTTACGGCCGCTGCGGCTGGGATATCTATATATATTTACTAGCTAGAGCGCCTAGCCATTCTGGACCGGCTTGTTTTAATAAGTGAGGCTTAGGAGTTAGTAGGGAACACGAGAGATGGGGCGGTGTCCCTTGACTGGCCTGTTCGAGGCCATTTGTTTCCTGCCCAAAGACTGTGCGGACTAATAAATCCGCCATTG
This sequence comes from Phoronis australis, assembly GCA_002633005.1. NCBI lineage: Eukaryota > Metazoa > Phoronida > Phoronidae > Phoronis > Phoronis australis. The sequence continues at coordinate 119,822 of NMRA01000517.1, forward strand.
AAAAATTCAAGATTTTAAGGCAAAGGAAAGAATCGGTTAACTGTAACAATGAAGAAAATAAACAGTCAGTTGCAATCGCTGTTCCCTTGTTGAAATATCCCCAGCCAAACTGAGTCAGTTGAGCTCGCAGTACGTGCCCTGCTGCATGACGCTGAGCAAGATGAACCGGATGGACGGCGACTTGTTGTCGTGTGCACCCGGCCACCGCTCATTTGACCGATGGCTTTAATTATTATGACCAGTGTGATATTGACAGCCCCCCTCAAAAAAACGCACAAGTCAATTTGGTAAGTATTCTTCCGTAAAAAATGCGAAAAAAGAAAATCTACTAGTAGTTCGTGTTTTGTTCAAGTTTGCATCCAGTCGTTTCTTAATTCTGAAACAAAGCTACAGAATTAAATATTTTAATTGCCTTTTACATATATTTTACAAATACGTGACGTCTTGAACTTATTTTTTTAACGACGAGGTTTAAATTTTATAGTCCGCCTGGTGTTCCCGTTCCAGTGGTGCGCGACTGACATCTTGCTCAACGCGCTCTTATCTGAGTCCTATACTAGTCTAGGTGGGCACTGAGTGCATGGGCGATTAGTTAATTTGTGCCATGTTCGGCCTTGGAAGATTTCGTTAATAGTAGATTACGTCCGACGAGTACAGAGTTCAATCAATATTAATCCCAACTGATTTCAGAATTCGCTCTCCGCACTGGTCTGAATGGGCCACTCCGTCGGCGGATCACTGAACATTCGTCACTCCCGTTGGGTGGCGCTGACTCAAAAACATATATTCGAAAGGTAAATTTTTGAACTACCATATCCGGTTTGAAGCGAGGCGAAAGTTGCATGAGATTTCAGTCTTAAGTTTGGGAGGTAGAATGCAAAGATTATTCAGCACAGTCGGAAAGCTTGGCGTTGGCATCGCGGTTATTGGCGGTGTGGGACAGTCAGCTTTATACAATGGTGAGTAAAATGGGACAAAGGATTGCAGGAATCATAACGTCAACTCGCCAAACCTGGGAAAATTCATCAAACCAATCCGCAATCGGTAAAGCAAAGCAGGCGTTAGGCTAGGCAATGACCATCGCCTGTGTTGACCCGAACCAGAGGCGNTCCTCAAATGTTGTAGATTTCACGAAAAAGTGAGAGTGGAGTGGCGCGCGTGATCCATGAGAGTGGGCAATTGTATATTGCGACACTTCATTTTATTTTTTAAATATTCCTGACAGAATTTGAAATGGGACCAAGTTATCCGACTATTACCGCCCTTTGCGTACGTGCTGCCGGGAACCAGCCAAGCATTTGCCGTGTTGTTAAAACACTAAAATGTCAAATATGTGCTCAAAGACTATTAAATGTCATATCAACAGCATTTATTTTTATCAAATACAAACAATAATTCATTGAAATACAATCAGTTTCAAGTAACGCAAATTAAAGACCAGTGTAAGTGGTGCATTTTGGAAACGAACATTTGACTGACAAGACCGCAATGGCTCACCTTTGGCCTATTTAAAGATTGATGTCATGAAGTCACATCACCTAGCGAACGTGGTAAAAATTGGAGCGTGCGCAGTACTATAAAAATGGTGAGTTCACGATTTCGGGAACTGAACGAGTGACTGCTCGAACAAAAAGTTCGATAACGGAAGTATTTGCTCGAGTTGTCACCACTGCTGCTGTGCACTGGGCTGTTATGAAGGTCACTCGGATTAATGACCTAACATTTTTCAATTGGAAATTTGAAGGGGTTATGTCAACTTTACATAAAGGTGGCCTGCACGAAAGTTGTTCAGAATTTAATGGACATTTTCACCATATTCATATCTTTACCGTAGCCTTGGTGTAAATAATTCTATACCGTAATAAGCATTTTTAGAAGGGCATTCATGAGACTTGCATGTTTAATAAAGCACATTTATTGTCTGTAACATCACATTTACAAACAAGAATTTACAGTATATAACATACCTCAGCTTTGCACGATAACAAATTCATGACTTGTGCAGTTGGTGGCTAAAGCCTGTTTTGAAGTTCACCTTGGTGTGCAAAAACTTGAAACACGGGTGGGAACACAAAGCTATTCTGTGAAAAAGTCACAAAAATATCTAGTTCTGAATGAGTTCCATCATGTTTCAGAGGCTCTGTATTATGCTTGAAGGGCGTGAGCCAAGCATCGTCGTAGGCCCGTCCAAGTTCAGCTTCAGGGACCGGCAACTCCTCCAAAATTGCACTGAGATCTGAATCGATAGAATCTGCATTACTGTGACTGGTGTGTTAGTTTCCTCGTCACTGTCACCATCACTTTCGAGTGCTAATTTCAGCTCGTTTTCACTATCTGAGTCCATGAAAACTTCCTCAAGAAACTGGTCAACAGTCACCTTACCACGTTTGGCACTAGCCAAGATAAAACTTGCGTAAACTTTCAAATATCTCGGAAACAAATAACCACAGCGATATTTTGTAAATCAGAAAAATGTACAGGAAACTATGAACTGTGGAATGCACATGCTCACATATATAAGCAGCATACGGGGCTTTCACAATTTCTGAATGAAAAACACCAGTGTCCTGGGGTGAGTACACTCTCCTTGCGCAGCCTAGCCGTAGCTAATTATAGGCGATTGAGTACACCCTACGCATTTTAATAGGATAATAGGCTTGTCGGCTGACCTCGCCTTGTGCAGGATAAGGCATAAGGTCAATATCATTTAAATGCTCAAGTGGCTGGTGTAAACACGTAGCAGGGGTGAACCTCTGCCCAAATTTTTTAGGTCATAATAAAACACAAGTTGGCTAACATCCTCTCCCACTTATTAGGTTGCTATATGACCTTGGAATGTTGATCATTTGTTTTTTTTCTTAAAGCAAACATCTTTTCTTGTAGAACATTTATGTGAAGGACCTGTTTATAACATGAAGAATAAAAAGTTCGGTCCATGTAACTGGTTGGCTAATAATTTTTGAAAATGGCTAAAAGTTTTCAGATGTTTTAGCTATTTTGGCTAATACTTTTTTTATAAGTCTAGTGCGAGCCTTGTTGCGCCCTTATTGGCCAGCACCAGCATATGAGCCGGCACAGCCTACGCGGGCAGTCTCCAAGACGAACAACAGTCGTCTTTGGATGCCAACAGAGGGCACATACAGCAGTAGGCTTGTGCAGCAGTGAGATAGGTCGAATAATGGCTCACTACACTGCTCCCATTATCAAAATTTTTCTTCAGTCTGGTTATTAATCAGTAGTTGTCTGCATGGAATCCATGAACAAAGCATCTGCTACTGCCGACTAGCATCAATCAGTAGTTGTCTGCATGGAATCCATGAACAAAGCGTCTACTACTGCCTGCTAGCATCAATCCATCTAATTTAGGTTGAGCAAGAATGTAATCTAGGTCTTTATGTTTGGTGGTGGATATTCAGTTGATCTGCATGTGCATTCTTGTCTACAGTTGATGGTGGTCACCGAGCGGTCATATTTGACCGTTTCCGTGGAGTTCAAGACCGAGTGGTAGGAGAGGGTACACATTTCTTGATTCCATGGGTCCAGCGGCCAATCATATTTGACTGTCGATCACGACCTCGCAATGTTCCTGTAATTACTGGCAGTAAAGGTGAGTAATAAGCGCTGTAGTACTTGTGTTAGGGTTATGTAAAATGGTGGAAAATTGGCCAAATTTTGGTTCCCTTAGAACATCGTATCTGACAGATGGCAGATCGTATTCATAGACATTTCTCCCATATTTGTCAGATGAAGGTCAAGGTTGCACATCAAATCCAAGAAGAGCTGATTATCTCACGAATGTTGGCAGTGATTCTTTGTGCCTTCTTTGTGTCATCTGTTTTATTTCCAATGAAATTGGTAGAGCAGTCTTCAAATTGACTTTCAGTTCTGTTGAAATTACTGTTCTTTGAATATGGATTATTTGTGAATTAGTAAATTGGCTCGTCTCTTGTAAATGTGCAGCAACTTCGCTAAGCACCTTTTATTTGTGTTATTCAAACTATGTACTGATTCATATATACATGTTTTGTTTATCATTATAGATTTACAGAATGTCAACATCACGTTGCGCGTCTTGTTTCGACCTGTTGAGAATCAACTTCCACAGATTTTCATGAACCTCGGTCTGGACTACGATGAGCGTGTGCTGCCCTCTATCACTAATGAAGTACTTAAAGCTGTTGTGGTATGTAACACTAGTGACATCTTACAAAAAATGAAGTCAAATACTGGAATTAGCTTACTTGAATTAGTGACGTTACGTCCGATCCTAAAAAACGTCCAGCGTCAGAGCTTTCGAAAATCCACGGCAGCGCTGTGATGTTAGCTGTTTGTAATGTTCCCAAAAGTGCAGTAACTGTGTTCCAAAAGTTGTATTTTCACCTTCTGACATGAATATGGTGAATCCGGCGTTTTAAAAAACACTCTTACGGACAATTTTAAAAGATTGCTGTTTTGGTTATGCATTAAGTACATACATTGTTCACTCTGAACAAATTTGTACCGCTGCTTGGAGACATTGAGTATAGTGATGCATGTCTGTCAAGATATTTGAATTCATGCTGTCTTGAAACTTCTGAGTAACTGGCAACCAATCACCCGATGACAAATTGAATTTGTTTTGAAACCTCTTGCCTAGAACTCAGTATTGTATGCATTTCTGTTTGGCATTGGATTCTTTTTGAATCACTGCTTTATTTTTAATGTCATGGATGAAAACGCATTTATTACCATCTGGATTTTTTCTTTAGCATGAGTGAGTTCTGAGCCGTTACTTCTAAGATTTTATTTTCGGAATATTAACTCTTGCAGTAAAGATGCTAAATACATTATTGTGTACCTACCCCCATGTGCTTGGAATGCTGTAACTTTGAAATCATTTGGTTATGATTTTCACAAATTTCAACAGTGACATCAAACACGGAATGATGACTTTGACTACAACCAATCGTAGGTTTTTGTTTGCTGCCGTTTTTTATTGACAAATTATACAAAATAAAACAATTTTGTATGGGAAGGTGCGAATACGTGATGAAGTGGTTATCAAAAGCGAAAGCTATAATAGGGTACAATTGTGAGGTACTTACTCTTCGAACACTTCCGGGCTTTAAAATGCTTGCGGTCGTAACACGTTCAGCGTTGTTTTGTTTTGAATGTTTATACAATTTCACTGCAACATTTCACGTCTGCAACTTTTCACGTCTGCAACATTTCTTCACTGTTGTGTGTAAAAAGGACCTCGTACCTAAAGTTTCAAATTGTATTTCCACGAGAACATTTAACGTTTGATTTTACCGCGCTGTCAGTAATTCAAGAAGAATGTTTAACTACTTTGTTCTGATTCCACGCAATTTGTAAGTACATTCAGTTTTACTACGTTAAGTAGTCAAGAGAAAGTCAATAGACTGGGTTCTCTAGAATGGACAATGGAGAACGAACAACAGTTTGATGTCTTGTTTGTCCAAAGGTCATCCGCTAAATCATAAAACGGTAATTGCCGACTGAGGTTGTCTAAGCTAGGCGACCAGTTTGCTGACCCAACTGCTGACGGTAGAGGTGACTTAGCTGACAACTGGCAGACCGTTGCTGGTCGCCTAGACTACCGGTCACTGTGCAATTTCCAAAACAGTCGGACAAAAATTCGTGATGGGGTCTTATTCACTCACACTACCCAATCTAGGTTTGCTATCAACTCAAGTGAGTTAATTGGCTTTGGAAGGATTTATGTCCACGAAATGTCATTTAAGAGTTGATTGTCACAATTTATTTGTTTACGTTTGTTGTAGGCAGAGTTTGATGCTGGTGAGCTCATTACTCAGAGGGAGGTAGTTTCACAGCGTGTCAGTGAAGAATTGATTGACAGGGCATCAAAGTTTGGAATGATTTTGGATGACATTTCCCTGGTAAGGCCGAATAGCATATTTGGTTGTATATTTGTTTGTTTTGAAAAGTTAGCAAATTCGTTTGGATGACGCGTAATGCTTGGGTGAAAACGGAATTCACCGTCATAATAGCCGTCCCTCATGGTTGGTTATTTTAATGGAATGTCACTAAAATGCAAATTAAGCTAGTCACTCCTCCTATAGTTCATTACAATATATTAAATTTTAAACAAACCTTCTGCTATCTTCAAACTAATGAAACACGTGATACATGCAGACAAAATTCTCTTGAAAAGGCATCTTAGTCTTGAAGACTGAACTGTTATGGGACAGTGCCCTCTTGTGGGTTTCAAACAGTTGTAGAAGAGAGCCTGACATGGTGTTTGTAACACTTATTTCACCAAAAATAATTGCCAAAAATTACTATTTTTATGCACCCACATGTTTATGTGGACTCATTATGCCGTCCATCCGGCGTCTGCTGCTCTATCTCCGTAATGCATTGACTTATTTTCATGAAATTTTGCATGTGTTCCTTCCGTGGATGAGACGGCATGAGCGAACTTTTGGACGACTACCGGTATGCCCCTCGTGGCAATTTTATTTTTTTATGTTTACCTGTATTTTCATAAAATTTAGCATACAAGCATCTGTTAATGAGGTGACGCTATCTCTCCGTTTTCAGATGGATTTGACCTAGTTTGTGCCACCTAGTGGCTATTTTTACTGCTTTCGAGTCTGTTCTTTGGCGCCCACTTGTTTATCAACCAAACCACTTTCAGGATAATTGTGAAAATTAGCATGTATGTTTTACTATGGAGTGGACGACTGACGATGACTTTCCGCCTCCTAGTGTCAGTTTTGTTTTTTGCGCTCATGGCTGTATCGCCTAAGCCGTTTGCAGGATCTTTACTTTAGTGTAGTTATATTATGTTGACAGCGGACAACGACGACTTTCGGATGAATCTGACTACTGGTGTGCCCTCTAGTGGCAATTTCAGTTTTTTTACGTTTACCTCTGTATCTTCAAAGGTCCTCAACAGATTTTCGTAAAATTTTGAATATAGGCACCTATTGGTGAGATGACGCTATCCTCCTGTTTTTGGTGGTTAGAGGTATTTGGCCATTTTTGCTGTGTTCAAATCTTCTTTTTGACGTCCACCAAATCATTCTGTGGATGGTTTTGAAAACTGGCATATATTGTCAGTGTGAAGTGTGATGATGGTGACTGACTGTATATGTTCTCAGTGTGAAGAGGATGTTTGATGATTGCAACTGACTGCTGTGGCGCCTCTCAGTGGTAGTTTTCTTTTGTTTTGTTTTGCGCCCATAGCTGTATCTCCTAAACCCACTGCAGGATCTTTACTAGATTTAGTAAGTGTATTTATATGAAGATATCAACAGACGACGATGACTTTCAGGCAGATCCAACGGACACTGTGCCTCCTAGTGGCAATTTCATTTTATTCTTTTTTCCTTTGTTTCTCTGAAGTTCCTTGACATATTTTTATGAAATATGGCATGTTCCTGTTTTTTGGATGGATTGTACGTTTTTGCGCCATCTAGAGGCCATTTTTATGATACAAATAAATAACCCTAAAAACATGTTGCTCATGTTCCATTCTTCAATGGCTGGTTTCCTTTTTGCAAATAATGGGAACTCTAACAAGTAATAGACTTATAACACGTACATACTGCAGAGGGTGCTTGTAATAGGCTTATGACATGTACATAGTGCAAACCATGCTTCTAATAGACTTATGACATGTACACAGTGCAAACCATGCTTACAATAGACTTGTGTGTTCTCGGTCTGCATTAATGTTTGTTTTGTGACATGTACACAGTGCAAACCATGCTTCTAATAGACTTATGACATGTACACAGTGCAAACCATGCTTACAATAGACTTATGTGTTCTCATTCTACATTAATGTAACAAAATGGAGTTTCACTTGTCGCCCTTATTGTGTGCTAAATAAGTAAATAATTACAGTGTAGTCCCATCAATTGTCTTAACGTGGTGCACGGAGTGGTAGTCCCCTCTCACTTGCTGTTTTATCTTCATAGACTCATCTTTCATTTGGTGCCGAGTTCACAACTGCCGTAGAGTTGAAACAAGTAGCACAGCAGGACGCTGAGAGGGCAAGATACACCGTGGAGAAGGTAGGACCAGCTTGTCGCAGATTTGGTGGACACATCTCCCCTCTCTAGGCTTACAGATGTGGTTATTGTGCATTTAAATATCATTAGTACTTGAACTACTAATTAGTGTGTTGAGATACTGACTAATGTATATTTTAAAATATTTTCTCATTTCCATCATGAACAGTACTTGGTCTGGTGTTGAGCTGTCAACAGAAATGTTTGATGCAACATAATTACAAAGAAATTGTTATTGTGTAATATGACCTAATCTCAGAGAAATGTTCATTGTGTAATATGACCTAATCTCAAAGAAATGTTCATTGAATAATATGACCTAATCTCAAAGAAATGTTCATTGTGTAATATGACCTAATCTCAGAGAAATGTTCCTTGTGTAATATGACCTAATCTCAAAGAAATGTTCATTGTGTAATATGACCTAATCTCAAAGAAATGTTCATTGAGTAATATGACCTAATCTCTCTGAAATGTCCAGTAGGGAGAGATATTCATTAAGTGGCCATTTTTCCTTCTCACCCCTTAATGTTTATTGAAGCAGTTCACTTAACTACCGTAACGAGCATCATGGACAACAGAAAAGAACAAGCGACTGGTATTTGCCTTAAGAGACAAATGCTTTTGACATGCGTTGGTCTATTTAATTATCAGTTGTCAAGTGTTCATGGTACTGTGTTTGTGATTTAGCATTGAATAGTATGTCACTGACTTCAATGGGGAACATGAAATTGACTGCGTGTCGCAAGTGAAACAAGATACCTTCCCGTAGGAATGCCTGCATTCAGGCAAGTCATGTGGGCTCCTTATCAAACCAACACTACCATGGCGATAAGGTGCTTTCTGTCTATGCAGATGCCAAAAAGTGAGACCTTTATTTCGTAGCATAAATAGTGAATAGCAGATGTTAAAGCGAGGTCATTTGTCTGTTCACAGGAAGAACAGAAAAAACGAGCAGCCATCACAATTGCTGAGGGTGACTCCCAGGCAGCGCTGCTTATTGCTAAGGCGATCGGTGAGGCGGGCGAGGGACTGGTGTCTCTCAGAAGAATTGAGGCTGCTGAGGACATCGCCTATCAACTGTCCAAGGCCAGGAATGTGATTTATTTACCAAATGGACAAAGTACACTGCTGTCACTACCTCAGTGAGGCAGGGATTGTGCCATGTGACAGCCTCAGTGAAGCTGGGCTTGCATCATGTGACAGCCTCAGTGAGGCAGAGCTTGTGTCACATGACACCCTCAGAGTAAACACTAGAGAGACATGCTGGTGGATTCTCCGTTGGCATTTTGGAATTTGTGACGTTTAAGTGTGGTCAGTATTCTGCTCAAATGGCTACTCAATGGGTGTGTTTATTGGTCAGTGCTGTGTACCATTACTAGACATCACTGAAGATAGTCAGTTGCTGTGAGGCCATGATTCATTTATTAGCAATGTTTTTGAATAAATGCACTTTCCACAACAGAAGACACTTCCAAGTGAAAACTGTCATTATGTGATCATGTGCTTCTTTTGCCCCACACAACACTGACTGTCTAGTACATAGTCGCCTGTAGCTTAGTTCTGGGACCATTGTCCAGGTAACCAGTTGATCGTAGGGCAGCCAGTTGTCTCTAATACAGAGGTAATCAGTTGATGGTAGGGCTGCCAGTTGTCTCTAATTCAGCAAGAATGTTGTAATAAGTGTTCTGGTGACTGATTTATTTCCCCACACCATCCGAGTGAGGCTACTTGAATGACCTGTCTGCCAGTATCACATACGAGTATGGCTCAAGTATCCCAGAAACTCGGTGAAATGACAAACAAGCAAAACTTACACAGTTCACGTTTGTGACGTCTGTGGATTGGGTGCACAAACTGTGTTTTCTGATACCAGCATTGTGTTTGACAATCAGGAAGCATAGGTTACAAGTAAGTGAAACCGATAAAGTTTGAGTCTACTACTGGAATAAAAACTTGCAAAAATTAGCGACGTTGCGTTCGCATCTCACGGATTCAGCTTGGCTTGTGATGCTATCGTTATTCTGGCCAGTTGGTGACGTTTTGACAAGTGCTGTTGGCGCCCAAAGCCCATGGTATCACCTCGAGCACTGAACGTAACTTACAGTGCATAGGCGCTACGTTCAAATGCCAAAAGGTGGTTGGCTGCGCCTACGCCACACTACAGTACTGGTTTTGACCAGACAGCGTGGCATTGATGTCAGAACAACATCCCATACGAGTGACAAATCGAATCATGAAGCACCTCATTATTATAAGTTCTACTTGTGTGGCGATTCCCTACGTCCAGGGTTTTTCCGACTGCCTCAAGGACATTTTAACTGTTTGACATTTCTATCATCCACAAACCGTTTAATTCTCTCCGCAGCCAACTGGTTAATGTCAAGAACAAGACCCCTAAGGGTAATAAATCATATGTTTATGGTGTTCAGTGTAAGGATCCCCAGTGCTCAGAGTTACATAGAAGGAAGGAAAGTCCATAAAAATGCATGTCACAACATTGTCGTCCTAGTTACGGGGACACTTGCGATTCGGCTATTTTTGGCCACCTGTTCGCCACTGAACATGATTTCAATACTGATGATGTCACTATCCTAGACTGTGAGGGAGACTGGTTCAAAAGGGGTGTAAAAGAAGCTCTCCATGAGCGCATCGAGAGCCCCTCTTTAAATAAAAGAGGCGGTTTAAGGTTCCATTTGTCACACATATGGGATGGTTTTTGACGTCGATGTCGCGCCGTCTGGTCAAAACGCCACCAATTGGCCAGAATAATGATAATGTTACAAGCTAAGCTGAAGTCTGTGAGATGCGGACGCAACGTCGCTAATTTTTGTAAGTTTTTATTCCATTATTAGTCTCAAACATAATCTGTTTTCTTAACTGGATGTCTCAAAATGTTCATGCTTTTATTAAGTGAAACTGACTTTATCATCAGGCCATGAACTGTGTTAGTATGTGAGCAGACATGTTCAGTAGCCACACACAATGCCAGCCTCATGTCGTTCACCCACACACACACGCACGCACACACACACACACACACACAGTGACAACCTCATCTGTTCATAGGCATGTTCTGAAAAGTGATAGCACCACTGTTTTATTCTATTCACTGCCTTGGAGCTGGCGTTTTTCTTTAACATTCACCTCGATGCTCCGAGTGCTTTTTCTAAATATATATTACATTTAAAGGTGAAATTGGCAAATAGAAGTACAAAACTGGTACTGTCTGTTTTCCATTTATTATCAATCGCACTGTGACAACAAGTAGTATGGCCAGAATACTGACTAATCTCAACTACAACTTAACAAAGTACAACACTAGCGCAGACAGATGAACACACACACATTGTAACATTCCATTGATCTACATGAACAAGACACAGGCCAAGATAGTTTTTGAGATTATCTCCCCTTGTTCTTCACCACATTATCTGATCACCAGACCAGTATATAAATATGTATATATATATATACAAACATATATATACACACATATATATATACACATGTATATATATACACATATATATATACACACATATACATATACTGATCCTCTTAAATTTCTTTAATAGCAAATGTGTGTTTTAATGCCTTAAAACAATATCCGTGGCAGGTCCTCTATGGCAGGTCCTCCGTGGCAGGTCCTCCGTGGCAGGTCCTCCGTGGCAGGTCCTCTATTGCATTTCGTGAGACTTTCTAGCCGACTACTACAAGGCCCACATCTCAAATATTGCAGCCACTACACAATTCTGCATCAACAAAATCCAGCACAAGAGTTATCAGTATTTAACATGTCGAGCTCTTAGTGATTTGATAGAACTACTCTTAATTGCACTGTTACCATGGATACTTGTAGACCTAGCATCAGGCCCTCCGACTGCTGGAGAAACAATACGTATCCATCCTTCCCAAATGGACACACTACACTGAGTTGGCAGACATATTTAGATGACAAATGTTAAGCAAAAGATTCCAGAACTGAGATTGGCTGTAAATGGGCCAGTTGCCAACTGCAGTCAGGCAATTTAAATCTCTGTTACTAATTACGCTATGACTATAATTAGTTAAGTCTTCCTTAAATGGGTTTTTGTTCTTCATATGTTCGTCCATTCTGATGGTCATAGGAGTGATTTAGCTTAACCAGAAACACTATATGACCACTATAAACTCCAGAAAAGGGGAAAGTGCTTAGCAGTGCCCATCACATGTCACCATAGTAACACTGAACAAGATGCAAACCACAATTGTAGATAAGAGGACAAAGATAATGAGAGTATGTCAGTCAGGACAAGGGAACTATACTGGCCAGAATGTATCAAATTAGTGGGTGGAGCTACATTTAACTAACAAGACGATTGGTTATACTGTCCATGACGGAATGTACAGCTTAGATCTCTGACATGTCACAGCCACTTGATACGGGCTTTAAACAGTAAAATCTAGCTGTTTGTTAAACTTGCCAGTTAACTCCTCTGAAGTGATTAGAGAGGTGCTGTAAATAAATATTATTTAAGAGCAGAATTTTGCATGTGTTACCATAAAGTTAGGCTATAATGCTTGTCAGAATTTTGACCAAAAATGCAGATATGTTGGAAAATTGCAAAAAAAGTATTGGTGAGTGACAGTCTCGGTCTCCTACAACAGCACGAAGGCGATGACACTGAAGACAGTGACACTGAAGACACAAATGAAACAGTTACTCAGCACACAACATGAAAAAGGTGTGCATACAATTATGAACAGTTACTGAAAATGCACACCTTGTTCCAGGTAATCTGACATGTGAATGTTTACTGTGAACAGACCTACCCAGCAGAGCATCAAGACATGTCCAGTAATTTTGTTTAACCTGTCAAGTAACTTATTAACCTTAGACTATTGCAACATATATGGCCTGCTATACCTATTCATTATGCCTTCAGAGATGTACTCCTCTACATTCTACCAACAGATGGCGCTATGATCTATGACTACGCAAGATACACACAAACGTCCAACATCAGCAGAAATACAAAGAAATGGCACAAGTGTGCTTGACTGCGTTAGACCTGGTGCAGATCTCTTAAACATCACTCCGTTGTGTTATTAAGTCATTCCCATGTGAGGTCGCATGCCTGTACAGCTTTGTGGAGAGAAAACAGTAATGAATAGCAATTGTCCAATCACAGCAAACAAGCATGCTGATTCACCTCAGTGTTTCCCCTGCATGTGAAAATCTGGGTGGCCTGCCACGCTCCTGTTATTTTGCCCTAACTGAGCGCCATACACCTCAGAATCCTGACAGGAAAACTTCACCGCTACGCAAAACTCGCTAGTAAAAATGAGCACGAAATACACAACTTATACGGCTACTGTTAATGTTTGTGGATTGAACAGGAAAAACAATAATTTAAAATCGGATTCTGAACTTCTCCCCTGCCCCTGCTGCTACCATTCACCACCACGGTCCTTTTGAAGCCCAGGCAATAGGGGTATCCCATATCCTATACTTAAATGCAGCAATAGGCTTTGCGTTCCACTGGCACCATTCACCACCACACTCCATTTGAAGCCCAGGGGAAACACTGTAAGGTCCACAGCATACCTGTCTGATACAGTGGCTATTGTAGGTCAGCATACATCTAAACTAGATCTAACAGATGGCAGCACAGTAGTGTTGTCTAACAGTATTACTCATTGTTAAATAAATCACAAGTTGATAAAGAGTAAAAATTAAATAACAAACCGTATCATATAAATTATGAAAAACGGCAGAAGATTGATCACAGGGATGGCATGCATTTCTATACACAACACGACACAACTAATAACAACTATCAAGACAACAAAATATATAAAGACGTGGCATCACACTCCAGGGGTATGCACCAGGGTCACACATCACGGAACAACGAGACTAGAGTTCAAACAGGTGACCTTTAAGCTTTCCACTAAGGCTTTAGGGGCCTGCTTCACTATAACAACCAAAAAAGGTGTTAAGTCAAACTTTGGTTAGTGTTGAACAAACCTAACAGCTGCAAGTTTAGATCATAGCTTAAGTCCACTTTCAAACCTTTCGAGTCCTTGAAAAAGTTGTAGGTATGACTCAGCAGTTTTATTTGTGAGGACAGTGAATGTCGAGGGAAATGAATGAATTTAAAGTATTTTGATCAGGAGCACAGCACATCATAGAGTGATTTAGACTTGTATGATCAAGACATCTCAGAACACTTTTTACTCCAAGTGAAAAAATTGTCAAATTGTGGTTATGGATTCTCACCATTAATCGTCACGGTGATTTTGACATAACACCTTTTTAGTAAAATGGGAGTAAGACTCGGTACCAAGTTTTTGATGTGAACTAAAACGAATGTGATGACATTTGCGTGAAGTAGACCCCTAAGGAACTGTCCTGTTGTATATATTATTCTCGTATGAGTTTTGTTTGCAGGGCAAGGATGAAACAATCCCAAACTGGATGTGGCAGGATTGTGCATATTTTCATCAAATCTTAACTGAAACCAGTTTTCACCAAACTTTCATTCGTTCGTGAGTCAGCAAAGCTGTCTCATATCCACCATTCGCATCACAAATCTGTCTCCGTCAGAACGCTCCGCGTACTACAACCCTGTGTTCCGACTCAATTACCCATAACACTTTCCACAATTCCTGTCATGTCGTTCTGGTCTCTCCATCTCCAATGACACCGCCAGCAACGTTACATTACCCCATGCCATGCTGTATACATTACCCCATGCCATGCTGTATACAACTGGTGACACTATGACTCCCTCCAGACACACAAGAAAGAGAGACTAAACCAAAGACCTAAACAAGCGTACACTCAACTCGAAGCATCTGTGCTGGTCTCATATGACCTGGACAACAGACGCAGCTTGTAAGAGCGGCTCTTGTGATTGGCCAGAATGCTCTGAGCAGTGACGTCAGTATCACAGACAGCCAGCACTAGACAGTCGGCCAGTTGGTAGTTATCTTTACAGTGACTCACATTCTCATTGTCTTTGTTGTAATATTGCAAGTGTGCACCTTGTCTAGTCAGTTCCTCAAGCACTGTTTCAGCATCACTAATAGCATGAAGACTAGGGTGGAACTCGTACACCTCCAGAATGTGACAACCTGTGGACATGAAATATCACACAATATATACGCGAGCCTACCACACCTACAGCAGCCCCATAATAACAGTCAAATGCACATCTAAGCATGTCTGCACATAGCAACAAGTATTACATTCAAGTTTAGAAACCTTGGGACGCCACTTGGAAAACTTTTGAAGGATTATGTATAAACAACGTGTAATTAAACAACGTGTAATTGAACTATTCATTTTAAGTCACAGTAAGCTTAATATGTAAAACTCCACACTTTGTATAAACGGAGTAGCGAGAAGTTTTGCAATAAATTCCATCAATGCAGAGTTGCGCAGATTCAATGACTGGTTGTGTACAAGGACTACGCTTAACATGCCTTAGAATATTAAGAGATTAGTACACATCCTTTCTACTGCAGCGTTAATATCAACTAAAGCAATGCTAAATGGACGAGAATTGAAAGTTTCCTTGTCATTAACATGTCAGTTCCAGCATTCATTTAGCATTGGGAGAAAACCTGTGACCAAAGTAGACGGATAACGTAAGGGCTGAGTGGTTTATCTTGTAGTGCATATCCTTGTTACAGAGGTAACAAAATCTGTCATGGTAAGGAAATTTCCAGATCAATTTTCAACGGGTAAGTGACCCAGATTTTGGTAGTTGGGACTAATTTTAAGTAGCCAAAGAGATGGGAAGATAGACATGAAAGCAGACGGAGAGAATCTTACTTACCACTATCACTACTGTCTGTTGATGTGTGTGGAGAATGGCCAGCACTGTCCTTAGAACTACTCGGTGAACAACTCCACGCCTTCTTATTAGCACGAGACTTTACACTGGACATATTAGGCAGTCTGCAAGAGAATCATTGTGGGATGAGTTGGACTGTATGCAAAGGTGGTCTTAACAACAGTAGGTTATCTGGAAGTAGAGCGAATATCTGCCCTTGTTGGTATTGCAACAAGTGGCCGTGGAGAAAAGCAGATGGAACTATGTGTCCCAATTGACATTGCAACAAGAAGTTGTGCAGAGCAGTAGAGGGAATTATCTGCCCCTGTTGGTTCTGGAAAAAGAGGATGAGAAGGGAAGTAGAGACAATTATCTGTCCATGTTGGTATTGAACAAGAGGTTATAGAGGTAAATGGAAGGAATTACTACTGATATTGAACAAAAGATTATTCCGGAAAACACAGAGAATGACCAAAGCCTCCAGTTAGACAATTAAATTATCCATACCTAATGCTTCTTGGTTATTTTTTTGAAAAAAGTATGTCACTGTGGGTGATTTTTGTGCTATTCAAATGGTGACCCTGTGAGTGACCACCAAAGTTTACCACACTCAACTAGAAAATTGCAATTTTTTAGTATTACAATCATAATTCAAAACGTCCTTTGCTTTTTAAGACCAAAATAAGCCCCAAAGCTTTTAACCAGTTTGTCGGTCCATTTGAAGCCGCACAATCTACATGGTACATTTGTTTTACTATTGAGGTGTAAAACTTCGCACTTCCTGGGATTTAATACCAGACCAGAAAATCCTCCAAATTGTTTCCAAGAAATCAATGCATCTCATTCCCGAAATTCTATCTTGCAAAATAAAAAGGCAATGTCTGCATATCGTCTGCATATATTAACATTTTAAGTTCTTTCTCTCCAACCACAGCACTTCTAATATAATTATCATAATTTCTTATGTGGTTAGTCATGAATTCTACTAATAAACAGAACAGTGGCCCTGACACTGACCACTAATAAACAGAATACTGGCCCTGACACTGACCACTAGTAAACAGCAGTCCTGACAGTGAATCACCCTCATTTTGTCAAACGCCTTGTTTGATTTGAAAATAGTCTGTCATAAAACTAGGGGCGGATCCAGGATTTCGAGTTAAGGGGGGCCAGGTCAGAGTGGATTTGGCCTGTGAGACATTCGCACTCCCGAACTGCCAAATGCAATCTAAGAGAAATTTAGGGGGGGAGGTAGCATGGACCCCTTGGCCCCCCTCTAAATATGCCACTGAAAACCATTATTATTTTTGCAAGTGGACCTACCTGTATTTAGTTTTTGAACCCACTTTATCAAAGTGGGACCAAAATTAAAAGCATTGTAAGTTCTAAATAGAAATTCCCAATTAACAGAAAAGTGACCTTGAATATTTCTCACATTTGCATATGAAATGACATCTTCAATAATATCAATAGTATAATCCACGAATCTTCCTTTAATAGCTGTCTGGGTATAATGGATGTATTTTCTAACAATTATATTTAATCTTGCTGACAATACTTTTGTAAGCAGTCTGTAATCTGTATTCAATTATAATGTTATTGGTCTCCAATTCTCCAAAAACAGAAGCTCAGATTCGTCTGTAGTCTTAGGAACCCCCTCTGATGTCTAAACACTGCACAACACTGCACAAGCATGGAACATGAAAACCTGTACAATTGGCAGGACAATCAAAAAAACAACATATGAACTGATACTCACCTTTGACGTGGCTGTGACCTCACATCTGGCCCTGGAGATGGCGCTGCTATCCCCGTATTCGATGCTAAAGTATAAACAATGGACTTGGGTATGGCTTCCTTGGTATCAATGAAAGGCATCCTTGGTGATACCATCACATTACTAGAGAGACCAGCACTGTGGGGATGTGGGCCAGGGAGTGCAGTGGGTCTACCAGCCATGGGGGTCGTCGATACTTGCTGAGGCCCTGTTGGGGAATAGGGGTTTATATGGGAAGCATGAGACGGCGGTTGGGGCTGGACGGGTGAGCTAGTATAGCTGTAGTTGATATAAGGGGCGTGTCCAGGGGGAGGAGCCTGAGATGGTGAGGGAGGTCTTAAGGAAGTGTGAGAGGCTGGAGGGGGCTGTGACATGTAAGTAATCACATGAGTGTTGGAGGGGGCACTCGCTGGAGGTACTGGGTAGTACGACGGTGGAGACTGGCCACTGTATTGTGGTGGATTGGCGGCATACGGCGCCACATTAGCACTGTCAGGTGCGTTGTACGTTGGCTGTATGTAGGGCTGGTGGCTGGTGAAGTTCTCTTGGGGCTGGGGTTGATAGCACACCTGGTAGTTAGAAGATGGATATGGTGCCTGGCCAGAGTACTGAGCTGTTGTGGCACCCGGCACTGAGTCACTGCCTGTGCTGCCTGGCGTATATGGCACAGAGTAGAGGTAGCGCACAGGTTGGGCGGGGTTGGTTGGCTGGTGACTACCTGAGTAGTATGGCACCTGTAACAAGGCACAGATACTAACTTGGTGTGGTAACAATTACAAACAGTTTAATTTGTAAAAGCTCAACTCCAATGATTTAACACTATGTATACTAAAGTAATACCAGCACCAATTATATATCAACAAGTTTGTATTCTGCAAAAAGGGTTACAAAGGCATTAACAAATGACTTGAATATAAACAGGAGAAGAAATTACACATTAACATTTTGTATTGTTCCATGACAGTGCAGACCTTGACCTTGACCCAACATCTGTAGTGCTCACTGCACTCACCAGGCTAGTAGTCCTCAACCTGTTTTTGACTGATTGACAAATTGTAACTAGTGCATTTAGTTGAGATTTTTCATACAAGTGCCCCCTGTAGTCTACATCTTAACACTTTTGTGTGAGTCTAATGCCCCCTGTATTCTGGAATGACCAATGACAAAAAACGCGGAAACTTTTACGGCCCAAAACATGCGCGCTACCCAGCCTTGAAATAGTCGGTGTGAACCTTTCGCCGACAAAAATTGGTAGAACTAAAAAAAAAACCTTACCACCATCAGTAGCATGCGTCTGCGTCCTTTTAGCTCGTCCGTCCACTCCCAAACTCCCAACCCACACATTTTTGGCTGCAGAGCCGTAGTATTTGTCGCCGCGATTTACAATAACACGAGATGCTTTTGAAAATCCCACCACGCTATCCCAGATGCCCCGGCTATGTTGACAATTTACGTTCCTCCGAAACATAAAGAGCAACTTCCGCTTTTCGAGGTGAACGTCGTCTGCGACGCCGCGGTAAGAAAGGAATTTTCCGCAGAAATTTTATATCAAATCCGATTTTTTTACGCGGAAATTTTATTAAAGTGCGCGGACAGAACATTTGAAAAAAGCGGAAATCCGCGTTTCCGTGGAAAATTCCAAGCCCTGATATTACCACTATGTTGAGTCCAGTGCCCCTGTAGTCTGCATCTTCTAGCGCCCACTGTAGTCTACATCTTACCATTATTATGCGTCTAGTGCCCTCTGTAGTCTGCATCTTATCACAATTATGTGAGTTTAGTGCACCCTGTAGTCTGTATCTTATCACTCTTCAGGTCGACACCTGGCATGCGTTCAGTATTGCTAGGTCCTAGCTAAAATCTAGCCAAATTTACGTGATCTCATTTAAAATACACGGCAATATCTCATGGAATCTCGCGAGTCTTGCTTTTAAGCGAGGTCCTAGCGTTACAGAATGGGAGGATGCTACAATCAAACAAGATCAAAGATTAAACCCAGGCTACCTGTTGTACGTATCCCGACGGTTGACTGACAACGTACTGAACTGATTGACTGCTAGAGGGCGCTTCTTGTATACTATCCGACTGCATTGTCAGTGCAGCAAACTGCGGAGTCAAGTCTGGGGCTGGACTTTCCTGCAAGCAAAATCACCGGTGTCAAGGCTGGACCAGGAATTCGTTGTAAGTAAACATTTTAACATCAGTGTTTGTCACTTATAATAGACTGACTATAAACGAGAGGCAGATGACAGGACCAGTAAGTTGTATCACTTTCCATGAGACAAAAGTCTACAAAGCACTACATGAAGACAACTGTCATCAAGGCATTGAATTCTCCCATAATGTGTGTGCACTGAATGTTGTGTTGTGTACATACAGGGTGACAAGAATGTGTTATATGTCCAACTTTGGTGTGTGTGTGAGCATGCGCGCGCGTGTGTGTGTGCACCTGCGTGTACCTGTGTGTGTGTTAGAAAACTGTGACAATTCATTGACAGGTTGGCTAACATTTTTTAATCCATTCTTTTACTGCCCACTTCAATTCAAGTTGATACCTTCATATACAGTTATATACATTCAGTGGACAGTCTGAACATCACATGTATCATCACATACAAACACATCAATAACAGCTTGCAATGAAACGTCAAATACAGTATCAACAATATACAGTATCAACAATGTACAGTATCAACAATATACAGTATCAACAATATACAGTATCAACAATATACAGTATCAACAATATACAGTATCAACAATATACAGTATCAACAATATACAGTATCAACAATATACAGTATCAACAATATACAGTATCAACAATATACAGTATCAACAATATACACTAAGAAATGCATTGTCTCATACTTAAGAGGCCATGAAAAATGACAATCTCCAAAATTTTTGACAACACCAATCTCTCACAAACAATAACAAGAAACACACGCACACGCACACTAGTAATTAGCAAATGAATATTGTAGAGTGCTTCGAAGACATCTGAATGGTCATTCAAACATAGTCACAAATTGATGCCAATTTAAAATTTTTTCAGGAACACCATGTCACTGGTCACATTAACTCAATCATTGACAGCAAATTTTATAATAGATGTCTAGCTCACCTGTGCATATGTTTTTCTCTCGATTACAACTTGGGGATGTGAGTACGGTTGGTAAACAGTGTGAATGACAGGAGGCTGCTGAGGAGGCGTGGCTTGTGGCGGGGGCGGAGCCTGATGATGTTGTTGATGATGATGGATGTGACTGGGGTAATGGCGGTATATACTGCCATCTTTAGTGTAAAATGGCTGACCTGAGAGAACATCAAGAGAAACAAATGAAAATTACAATAAAAGTTTGGAGAAAGTGAGACAAAGGTTGAACAGGTTGAGTTTGCTTTACTAGGAATGGTGACAAAAAAAGAGTGCAGGTGGCCTGATGCCTTGTGCGATACATCAGGCATGTTTAGGTCACAAGGCAGGTGCGATACATCAGGCGTGTTTAGGTCACAAGGCAGGTGCAATACATCAGGCGTGTTTAGGTGGCAAAAGGCCAGGTGCATTACACTAATCACCTGATTCTCATACGGAAAAGAAAACATTAGTTTCCTTATGGATACAATCTTCCAATTTGGCAGTTTGTTTCAGAAACACAGAAAGACTATTAAAACCTGTATGAACTAACAATGTCAACCAGGTAGGTTACGTGTCCATCAAGTAGTAGACTATGCTGCCAATTGTAGACATAGCAAATCTCCATCAGGGACCAGTTGCATAAAAGTTATACGCCGTATAGCAACAACGATGTCATGTTACCACGCGTCACTTTGTTATTGAAGAACAATGCACCTGGCATTATGTAACAATCAAATTTATCCAGCGGATAATTTTGAAGTTTTATGCAACCTTGTCCAGATGTTGAGGAGTCTTGGCATCAAAGCTACAGCTTTGGGGACTAGAGGTGTAACAGTTATGTATGAGACTAAGGAATTAGTCACTGGGGATGTCACTACCATCGTAGCAAGCAAAGCCCCACAAACAGGGACATCAGGGAATCACCTAAGAAAGAACTGAGGACACATTCTGCAGGTCCTGAAATTTGTCCCTGCACCTATCGAGTGGATACAGAGAGAAGCAATACGTTGGCAGTACATACCTGTCTGTGGATTTATGAGGACACTGCCAGGGGGCACCTGGTCTAGGTTAGATGCAACCCAAAACACCTGACCTTGCTGTAAGAAGGCTGGAAGGCCATCTAGTGGAGAAAAATGAATAATGTACAGAAGCAGAGTTAAACACGGCCCAATCAGTCTAGTCTTTGAACTAAAAATATTGTCATAGTTGATCATGTTCAATAAGACCTGGTCATGATAAAATGATGCAATAATACAATTATCATGCTTAATAAGACCTGGTCATGATAAAATGATGCAATAATACAATTATCATGCTTAATAAGACCTGGTCATGATAAAATGATGCAATAATACAATTATCATGCTCAATAAGACCTGGTCATGATAAAATGATGCAATAATACAATTATCATGCTCAATAAGACCTGGTCATGATAAAATGATGCAATAATACAATTATCATGCTTACACTTTCTTAATTATTTAGTTGATTATAACCATTAACCAAAGTGACTCAATTCACAACGGGGGCATTTTACATGAAATTGAATGTCCAAGGAATCTAAAACAGCACCATACATTAATGTTGACTTACAACACTACAGTGGCAGGTAAGTGTTGCTTGATAAACTCACCACAGTTTTGAACAGATGTAGAGTAACAGTCAGCGGGCGGAGGTGAGCAGGGTATAGGAGGAGGCCGTGACATTGGGCTGCCAATGGAACTACAACCACTGCTCATGGAGTCTGCAGTATAGTAAGGTGAATTATGACACAAGACATTGATGGGTAACTTGTATTCCTCATATCAGTGTTACAACATCATGGTTATCAACGTACTTTCCTCGACTCATATGTTAGCAAATTGATGTTAACGATATCTGTAAAGTTATTTACAAAAATTTCCGTTTCCACAATATTTACCCTTCAACAGCATGGCAGTTTGTAAACTATTTTGTATGGTCAAAGTTTACAGGCATTCACTCAAATTAAATCTGGCAACAGGCATTGAGCACTTCCATATGCACCCTCAGTACTTTCATTCACCAACTCGACATAACGCTGAGTCGACATTACATTGAGTCGACATAACACTGAGTCGACATAACACTGGGTCAACATAACGCTGAGTCAACGAGGAGTAAATAGCATGGAAAGATGCCATGGAAAATGCAGATAAAACATTATAGTTTTTATCCAGAGGGAGTTTTGGGTCTGCATGCATACGACCGTTGAGAATGAATGCACCGTGTCGGAGTCGTTGAACTGCCTCTGTGACTTGTGCTCACTAACATGGCAAGTTGTTGAAAAAGATAAATCCTCCTCGACATTATTTTGATCGGAAATGAGGAATTTGACTTTTTCAATCTTGTGCTCATGACGAGCTTTAACCACGGACTTGAATTCTATTGTCCATTTAGCACTATTCATGCATTGTGATGTTCATTTAGTGTTTTGGTTGCATTGACGTTTAGTGACATGATTGCTTCCTCATGATGGATTTATGTCAATAAACCGAAACGTTGACTACTTGGATCATGAATAACGTCTCAGTTTTTATTTTCAACTTTCTGCTGAAGGTCACTTTGTGTCTCCTTACATTATTCTGTGTCAATATTGTTACTTTATGAACATTTTAGGCAAGTATCCCGGTGCTCTAACTGTCAGTATGTCTTACCTTGAGTTGCAGAAGATGTCATTCGCCCAGATGGCAGTCCTCCAGTACTGTTGGCCCGTGGCACCAGATGGCGGTTGGTGGGCGTGTCAGTGCCATAGCCACTAGAGTCTGTACTGCTCCAGAGGCGAGTCTCACTCCAGCGAAGATCCTCCCTACTGTTACGAGCACTTGGTTGGCGAGAACTGGGCTTACTACTGAAATAATTGATGTGTAATGCATAAACATATAGTGCATTTAAACATATACACAAAGTCATGTAAGCACCACTTCAAAACTTGTACACGTGTGAGCCCTACTCATAACAACTTCAAAACTTGAACAAATATGAGTGCTACTCACATCAACTTCAAAACTTGTACAAATATGAGTGCTACTGACATCAACTTCAAAACTTGTACAAATATGAGCACTACTGACATCAACTTCAAAACTTGTTCTGCCAGCCAAACTATACAAGTTTTACAAGCCACAGTTAGGATGATCACACATTAAGAGTTTCATCGAACCACTGATGCACAGCTAAGGTTTTCAGGGCCCTCACTCACCTGAGGGGCAAGGTGCCTGTACTTTGTAAAAGGGGAATTTTTGTGGCATTTTTTAACTAACAGGATTTTTGTGATGTTTATTTCAGTACTGCACTAAAACTGCTTTTTATGACACTGATACTCTTTTATGCCTTCACAAATATGCACAAATATGCAAGTATTAATTTTACGTTAAACGATAAAAACTAGGTCACTATTACATCCACCATTTACTTATAAAATAAGGGAGTGGAAACAACCCATTGTCCCATATCAGACTCACTAGCTTAGCTACGCCTTCCTCCTCTACATGTGATGTAATACTGTTGTGACACTGCTTGGCTTATGAAGACAATACCAAGACTATTGTTCATTTTCGCACAAGCACAAAACAATGGTGTTGTTAGTAAATATCAATGGGAGAAAATAACCTTCAAAACGAGGGAGTAAATATACTAGCACTACCAACACCTTGAAGAAAAGTGAGTTTACAATGTTTGCAATGTACCCCCACCTTGTACCAGAATGGGCCCCCACCATGTACCAGAATGGCCACCCACCTTGTACCAGAACATCCAGAAGGGACCCCTGCCTTGTACCAGAAGGGACCCCCGCCTTGTACTAGAACAGACCCCACCTTGTACCAGAACGGACCCCCACCTAGTACCACAGAACCCACTTTGCTGGCACAATAATAAAAGGTTTCAGCTAAACAAAAAAATAAATGTTTTTAATTTCTCACAATGTCCTTATATTTGACCATTTATTCCTTCTTCTACCTCAAAGAATAAACAAGAAGAGCTATGGTTGAATGTGAGTGACAGTGTTGTTGACCACAGAGCTAGGTGATCACATGTGATCTGTTTGAGACTGCTTGTAAGAGGAGTGCACAACAAGTTCAGCAGTCACGTGTTTCTATACTCCACTCCATTATGGGTATTTTAAAGTAATTCTTCTCTTGTAGAACTTGAGTTCCATTGAGCCACAGACAAACGGAAGTTGTCCTTTAGTTTTATGTTCTCAATGCCAAACTGGACGTAGCACTGTGTGTGGCACTTGCTTCATTAGGAAATCAGTTTGTGACGTTTGCGGTGTCTGGCGACTTCGTGATTAACAGAGTGGGATTGAATAGATGAGATCAAAACCACGAGGGGAAGTTTTGAACGTTCAGAGGGGAATTATTTGACGTGGTGAAGGAAATTTTGCATGATTTTGAAACATTTTTGAGACAAGAATGGGCTGATATTCCATGCCCATTTGAAGAGATTGAGGGCCTTGGTTATCAATATACTCTATTTACTGTCAAGTGTAATGTAATGTCGTGATTGTCAAATGACAGAGTAGAGAAATTTACACACTTCTTTTTCAAATGAGTCAAAATGCAAACTACCATGACCTCTACAGTTGCAGCAACACTGCATAAAAGCACATCAATGCATGGCTAATACTGTAAACTAAACTTGTGGATGATTCTTAAAGGTAGCTTGGTCATTACCACGAGCTGTTTTCAAACCAGTTTCCTTTACATGACAGGTGACTCTATCTTACCTGACAGGTGACTCTAGTAACCCTTCTTGAGACTGAAAAAGATAGATACAAGAATGAGTCTAAAACCACAGCATCACGAACAAGACAATGTGGATCGTTGAAATGCACCCACGAATGCATGGCAAATGGTGTGCTTCTGGGGGTATTTATTTGTATCAACAAAATGGCTACTAGATGGTGCAAAATATGTTGAATCCATAAGAAACAGAAACATATCATTGTTTCCTTAATTAAAAGTTTTTTACAAAAAAAATCTCACAATAATTAACGAACTTCAGAGAAATGGAATAAATAAATGAAAGTCGTCGTTGTCCGTTGTCAACTTCATATAAATACACTAAAACAATAGGTAAATTTAACAAGAGAAACGCGGAGCATTGAAATGCGCCCACGAATGCATCGCAAATGGTGTGCATTTAGGGTTGTTTATTTGTGTCATTAAAATGGCCACTAGACAGCGCAAAATACATCGAATCCATCTAAAAACCAAAAAATGTCAACGTTTCTTTAAAAGAAACCCATTTACCAACTTTACTTAAAATTCATCGATGAACTTCAGAGAAACAGAGGAAAACAAAATTGCCACTAGAGGGCAGTGTTCATCGGATCAGTCTAAAAGCCGTCATCTTCTTTTGTTAACTTCATATAAATACACGCCGTCGTGCTAAATTTAATAAAGATCCTACAGAGGGCATAGGAGATACATGTAGGGGGTGCAAAAAACAAGATACATGTAGGGGTGCAAAAAACAAGATACATGTAGGGGTGCAAAAAACAAGATACATGTAGGGGTGCAAAAAACAAGATACATGTAGGGGTGCAAAAAACAAGATACATGTAGGGGTGCAAAAAACAAGATACATGTAGGGGTGCAAAAAACAAGATACATGTAGGGGTGCAAAAAACAAGATACATGTAGGGGTGCAAAAAACAAGATACATGTAGGGGTGCAAAAAACAAGATACATGTAGGGGTGCAAAAAACAAGATACATGTAGGGGTGCAAAAAACAAGATACATGTAGGGGTGCAAAAAACAAGATACATGTAGGGGTGCAAAAAACAAGATACATGTAGGGGTGCAAAAAACAAGATACATGTAGGGGTGCAAAAAACAAGATACATGTAGGGGTGCAAAAAACAAGATACATGTAGGGGTGCAAAAAACAAGATACATGTAGGGGTGCAAAAAACAAGATACATGTAGGGGTGCAAAAAACAAGATACATGTAGGGGTGCAAAAAACAAGATACATGTAGGGGTGCAAAAAACAAGATACATGTAGGGGTGCAAAAAACAAGATACATGTAGGGGTGCAAAAAACAAGATACATGTAGGGGTGCAAAAAACAAGATACATGTAGGGGTGCAAAAAACAAGATACATGTAGGGGTGCAAAAAACAAGATACATGTAGGGGTGCAAAAAACAAGATACATGTAGGGGTGCAAAAAACAAGATACATGTAGGGGTGCAAAAAACAAGATACATGTAGGGGTGCAAAAAACAAGATACATGTAGGGGTGCAAAAAACAAGATACATGTAGGGGTGCAAAAAACAAGATACATGTAGGGGTGCAAAAAACAAGATACATGTAGGGGTGCAAAAAACAAGATACATGTAGGGGTGCAAAAAACAAGATACATGTAGGGGTGCAAAAAACAAGATACATGTAGGGGTGCAAAAAACAAGATACATGTAGGGGTGCAAAAAACAAGATACATGTAGGGGTGCAAAAAACAAGATACATGTAGGGGTGCAAAAAACAAGATACATGTAGGGGTGCAAAAAACAAGATACATGTAGGGGTGCAAAAAACAAGATACATGTAGGGGTGCAAAAAACAAGATACATGTAGGGGTGCAAAAAACAAGATACATGTAGGGGTGCAAAAAACAAGATACATGTAGGGGTGCAAAAAACAAGATACATGTAGGGGTGCAAAAAACAAGATACATGTAGGGGTGCAAAAAACAAGATACATGTAGGGGTGCAAAAAACAAGATACATGTAGGGGTGCAAAAAACAAGATACATGTAGGGGTGCAAAAAACAAGATACATGTAGGGGTGCAAAAAACAAGATACATGTAGGGGTGCAAAAAACAAGATACATGTAGGGGTGCAAAAAACAAGATACATGTAGGGGTGCAAAAAACAAGATACATGTAGGGGTGCAAAAAACAAGATACATGTAGGGGTGCAAAAAACAAGATACATGTAGGGGTGCAAAAAACAAGATACATGTAGGGGTGCAAAAAACAAGATACATGTAGGGGTGCAAAAAACAAGATACATGTAGGGGTGCAAAAAACAAGATACATGTAGGGGTGCAAAAAACNATTGCCACCAGGGGGAACAGCAGTATTTGGGTCGATCCGAAACTAGTCGCCCTCTGTCATGGACCCCATAGGAACACACCTGCCAAATTTCAATACGATCCTGCAAGGGGTTTAGGAGATACAGTCGCAGACGCCCAGACAGAGATGACTGCAATATGCAGACACATAATCAATATGTGAGCGCACAAAAACTTTCACCACAACAGTACACAATTTGAGTTGCAGGAGACATAAAGAAGTGTACCAACTCACGTCGGGTGCTCTGAAGATCCTCTCTCTTGCCTTGTGATACTCCTCTTCTCGCTCTTCAAAAGACTTGCTCTTCTTGCCGTTCAGCGAGTGGTACCCTCGATAGCCCCGTCCCTGGTTACAAAAGGCAGTAGAAACTAGTCATAAGGACGAGACAGATACATACAGTTAGTGATATCCTCAACCCTGACCACAAACAGGCAGTAACTGGTCATAAGGACGTGACAGATATGTACAGTAACTAGTTAAGACAAATGACAAATGGTTATATTAAAAGCATATTCAACTCAGGAGAGCCAATATCTTATGTTCAAAAAGGTGGTCTACATTCTTACAGGGCAGTGTCCTCTAGTATCACACACATGGTATGTTCAAACTGCTTTACGTGTGAATCAAAAGCTAATGTGGTGATTGCAATAAGTGTACACTACAAGACAAAAGTATTCGGACAAAGTACCGTTTTCCCATCGTGATGCCTAATGCTTTGAATTAACAGGTAGTAACCATGGCAACAAAGTTCTAATTACAGAATACCGTAGCCATCTTTATTACTTTTCTTGTTAACTCTGACTGCTTAATTAGTGGCCAATAGGGGGGGCTACTCCATGAAAAAAGTGGGGGGTTACACCCCCTGTGGTGCACTGCCCTTAGACCATGGACGCACGAGCACTAAAAAATTGTGGGTTCAGGGCTCGACGCTATTAAAATCGCCAGGTCGCATTTTGCGACCTAGCCAAAATCCCAGGTCGCATTTTCAAAATCCAGCTCGCATTCGTAAATGCCAAGTCGCAAAATTTCCCGCCATTTTTACGCGCCAAAATAGATTTTTTAGATCATCGAGAAAATGTTTAGATTATGCTCTTGTGATATCAGGGATATTGTCGTGGATTTTTGGTATATGGAATAAGGACATCTTACGCAAAAAAAAGATATTTGTCAACCACAAAGTATGATAAGTTGACCGCTTTAGAATTAGTAGAAACACCGCTTTGTGACGTTTTATCACGTGCTATGCAGTGGCCCAAAACTTTCTTCGGCGAATCTGGAAATTTGCAAAAGTGGCCAAAAATGTTAGCCAATGAAACGCGTCAAAGATCGATTCTGCATACCCCATGTTCACGTGACATGCTTACACTCATCGGGAGGGTTTTTCTCTATTAGTGTTCTTTTGAACTTGGATTTGGCAGCAACTAAATAACGTTCGGATTAACAAGAATTGCTTTATATTTGCCGAGAAGGGTAAAAACTCAGCTCGCATACGTTGGAAATTCCAGCTCGCATTATGCGACTTGATACGAGTTGACAAAAATCTCGGCTCGCATTTCCAAATTTCAGGTCGCAAATGCGACCTGCAGCTCGTTATGTCGAGCCCTGGGGTTATAGCCCCCAGCCTCCTATGGTGCGCCACCCATGTACTCCAGTTCATCACTGGCCAATAGAGAAGACTACTCCGACTACTTCATCACTGACCAATAGGGGAGACTACTCTGACTAATTCATTACTGGTCGTTAGGGGACTACTTCATTACTGGCCAATAGGGGAGACTACTCCGACTACTTCATTACTGGACAATAGGGGAGACTGCTCCGACTACTTCATTACTGGCCAATAGGGGAGACTACTCCGACTACTTCATTACTGGCCATAAGGGAATGCTACTCTCACCATCAATTTGGTTTCCACCCAGCTGACATGACAGTTAATACCAGGCCATTCTGTACTGCAGTATGCAAGCTGAACTTATGATTTTAGACAGATTATGAAGTCATGACCTGACCAGCAGTCAATATTTGGGAGTCAAACATTTTTCATATTGACTGCGGTTGGTCACCCTTTTGCTTTCTATTTGTAATCAACTATTGTACCACTGTGCTGTGTGCACATTAACCAACACAAACTGAATGCAACCCCCTCCCAAGGTAACACTGACACAGCTCCATCTATCACACTATTGCACAATGTCTGTATTCATTTGTGCAGATTTTTGCATACACACATTGAGTGAGCTGACACAGTTTACAATCATATTAATTTTGTTTGGATATCAACGAGTTTTTGACATTTGTGGAATATTTTGTATGTAAAGCACAGTTAAAATTCGGTAACTTTCTCATAATATTTTCAACACTGCTTTGTCCATTCCAAGGTTCAACTGGAAGTTTTATTAGAACCTTCATGCCAACTTTGAGTTGAAACCTAAAGTAGCTGAGCAGACAACCAAATGACGTATGATTGAAGTCCCAAACATAGCCTCCTTGTATAACAAAATATTTGACTTTCACCCTCAACAGGGTCATTTTGTGCTGCCACAGTACACACAGTTTACACTTTGTGGCAGGTGTGTGTGAGTGGTGGACCTACCTCATCACTACCATGGCCCTCTCTCCGCAGGATCAGTCGCCGCGGCTGATCTTCCTGTCCACCATCCTCTATCAAATCTTTGAACCTAAACTCTGGTCTGCAATACAAGAGGCCAACATGACAACCAAACAAATATCCAACTGTTAGAGTTATTAAATAAACTAAATATTGCAAAGACTCGACTAATACCATAAACAATTCAAGACTACACGACTAGACTCAGATTGTACTTCAAATGTCAACAAGAATAGACAGATACCTTAAATACAATCAAGATATGACTCAGGGAGTGGAAACTTCAAGGCTACACCTCTAAATTCTAGGTTGCATACCTAGAGACCATACTTACGACGCAGACCCGTGTGAGGAATCTCGTCCAAAAGTAAGGTGTATGTTGAACACGTATGTAGAGTGCAGAAGTGTGAGTATCGAAGTTGTACCCTTGTCTTGTGGTTTACTGCTTTGGGATTGACGTTAAGGAGACTTTAAAAGTGTGGTCAAGAAATGGTCTTCACACCTTGAGACTAAAGTCAGGTGAATATAGAAACTTTCATGCAAAGTACAATTAATATGAACAACTGTAAATGTAAAGACAGGGCAAGAAGTAGGCATTTAGACGACAACCGAGCTGACCAGTCAAAATAACACAGGTCAGTCAGTCATTCAGCCCTTCATCTGCACACTTACATCCTTGTGCAGGCTGTTGTGTTGACGATGACACACTTTCCAGAGGAGTCCACATTATGCTCGAGGCCAAAGAATGCAGCGACACGGTGGACCAACATACGGTGATAGGAGGACATAGCTGAGAACTTGTGTTGGTTCTGTCTATAGCAAGAAGGATAAGTACCAGTCACACACTGTCAACACATGTGCACATCTGGTTATTTGAATTATGACCAACTTCCAATATCTATATCAAAGATTACAAAATTATGAATTAAGAATGTGTCTCAATCTGCCACTAACCATCAGAGAATGTCTAGCCAGCCTGTTACAGTATCACCCTGGATAACTGTTTGCCTTATAGCTATAACTAATGTTTAGCTTAACTCGCCAAGAATGTCACATGCTCGAATATTAAACATGATTGCCCAAATGAACGAGCTGAATGTAAAGCCTTCAAGTGAACACTGCACACTGTGACAGCTGTGATAATGAATCAATGAAGGATGTCCAAGTGAATGTGGCAAAAACACATTTTGAGTGTCTAAAGTAACTTACTATTTATTGTGTTAAGTAATCTTCCCAACAATCCTTTGACATTCAGTGACAAGAACCACTACAGTAAGACTTCTTAATCACATATACAACACATAGACGTGTTTAGGGGTGCCCACCTCCCCCACCACTTCAGGCATGATCAAAATCTAATAAAAAAGGCAGGAGCATGTTGCTAAGGTCTCCCACTTAGGTTTGTAGTCAAACCACATTTTACCACTTTTTTAAACAGTGAAATAGAGTAGTTCCAAACAAGCAATGTTCAAAATAACACAGCAATTAACTCTGGGCATTTGTTCTTCAACTGTGTCCGAGTCATGCCCATAGGTATCACACTGTTAAGCAAGTTTTTTGTTGGGCAACATTTAGGTTTAATTGAAAATGCTTTTACCATTTGATACAAACACACATTGTATCAATATGTGTCAAATGCTAAAAACACACATTGTATCAATATTTGTCAAATGATACAAACGCACATTGTATAAATATTTGTCAAATGATACAAACACACATTGTATCAATATGTGTCAAATGCTAAAAACACACATTGTATCAATATTTGTCAAATGATACAAACACACATTGTATCAATATTTGTCAAATGATACAAACACACATTGTATCAATATGTGTCAAATGCTATTTAAGTGGACCACTTCATCTTATTTATTAGGTAATTTATTAGCAAAACTGTGTAGGCTACAGTTCAGTATTAGGAATTGACAGAGGTGAATTACCTGTGTGTGTTATTACAAAGAATCAAGACGCATAAACTTACTTGTCCTGCTTGATGAAGTCCGTGAGATCACTTTCCAGTTTGTACAGCATCATCCTGTCCTTTGGGTTCTTATTGAGCGTAGTACGGATGAACTCTTCCAGGTCTATCCCAGTCGAGTCTGTGTACTGAGTCTCTACACTAGAATCTGATAACAACAGGTTACAGTCACTATTGGTTTTGAATGTAACATGTCTAAATGAGGGATCAAAGGAGTAGAGGATACAAGACATGCAAATATAATGTCACTGATGATTAAAGATTAAAATCAACAAATTCCACATATGATAAGTACACACTATACATACAAGACCTGTCATGATGAGGTCGATAATGACCAGTCACACCTGAACCTTGCCTCAATCATCAGTTGTCATGTCATGATGAGGTCGATAATGACCAGTCACACCTGAACCTTGCCTCAATCATCAGTTGTCATGTCATGATGAGGCCGATAATGACCAGTCACATATAAACCCTCCACCAACTGCCAGTCTAACTGCAGTGAATTCCAGTCATGCTCAGTCACCATGAAGGTGAATTCCATGTTGTTCTATCTCAGTTTTAAGTGTACTGCGATGTGTGTGATAAATTAGCAAACAACTGACTTGTAACAGCGTACTGTGGAGGTATACATGCTAACTGACGGGTGATAAGTCTACTTTCAACATAGGTTAGTCACTTCACATACAACATCTATAGAAGCAAGGCAGATCTCACAAACTATAATTACAATTCATAGTTACATCGCGATAATACTGGTGCTTGATAGTTACCTCAAGATAATACTGGTGTATGATAGTAACCTCGCGATAATACTGGTGTTTGATAGTTAACTTGGGATACTACTGGTGTTTGATAGTTACCTCGGGATAATACTGGTGTTTGAAGATCAGAACCAAGAGAATCATCTTTTTGAATCTTCTTCTTGCCGCTTTTAGTCTGAAAACAGCAGGAGTGGTTCTATAATATACAAAAGATAAACATTCAATATAGGTCTACAGTTCACTAACAGGTAAAAAGAGCTCGATACAGGCAAAAATTCTACTCAAAAATACCAGTGATGACAAGTTCATCACTCGTATTTGTGGATTTGAGCTCCTGAACAGTGACAACCAAAAATGTATGAGTGAGGTCAATTTAATAAGCCCTAAACATAGCATCCATTCATGTCCGTCACTCCCCCTGAAATCACTATTTTACTGCACCGAAATGTTCCAACTGTGCAGGGGGTGCCAGTGCTCTTGGTAATGGCGATTTCTCGCTTCATAGCGAGATCTCGTGCAGGTGCTGCCACTTGTCGTCTGCAAGTGACAAAGTCAAGACGGCAGCGGCCAAAAGAAAACAAGGTGAAGTAAACGTCAATTTGTTTCTTAATGAGTTTTATATTAGCTACTCGACACGATTTAGCTTTATTTTGCAAGCCTCAAGTTATCTTAACGTTTTTGGATCTAAATGTCTTGCTCATCACAATGCCCACGTGGCTGGCATACCCCCGCCGTAACCGGGATAGAGGGAGAATCGCTGCCCAATTTTTTTAGGTCAACATCAATGAAATGCGTAACCCTGTAACAGGGGGAACCTCTGCCCAGTTTGTTTAGGTCAACATCATGCCCATGTACCCGCCGCCGTGACCCGAGGATAGGGAAAGTGTTTGATTAATAATTTGTGAAAATAACTAAAGGTTTTCAGATGCTTTAGCTATTTTGGCCAATACTTTTAAAAGTCTAGCGCGAGCCTAGACAGGTAAGAAATATTCATGTCAACTATCTCTGAACAGTCGTTCATCTGAAGTAAGAAGTAGAAAACAAGAACGATGTTAGAGTGCAGTATGAAAATGTTTTGATGTTAATCAAACATCACCCTTAGGTACAATTATATAATAGACAGAAAACAAAATATCATGAAAGAATGTTCACTTCACATCACAATGCATGAAGCATGCGCGCACACAGCCTAAAATATAGGGGAGGGGGCTTGAATTTTTCGTTATGCGCACCTTTTACTGAAAAAAATCAACGAGGACTAAAAAAGGGGCTGCTGGACACAGGCCTACGAATTGTACATCCGTGCAGACTTCCTGTGTACTTTGTGGACTTTTGTCTCGTAATGGACTTTTTGTTTCACTGAGGCAGACCCTTTTGCCCAATTTGCCAAATTGGGGGGGGGGGGCTCGTTTGAGCTCTGGCGACTCGTTCGAGTCCCCCTGGGTGCACCCATGCATGAGGTGAACATTCTGTTACGGTATTGTTTTCTGTCAGCTATTGTACCTGATGGTATTTGATTGATAAGACACATCGTTTCCACGGCGCACTATAGTGTCATTTTTAGTTGTCCACTTGTTACTTCTTATTTGCCCCAAAACTAATATTGTTGTTCATCAAGAAGAACCACAGGATCTGCCCAATAGACATCATGCTACTATTAACATGTATATGGGTCTGTCACACCAACCAAAGGATCTGTCACACCAACCAAAGGATCTGTCACACCAACCAAAGGATTTGTCACACCAACCAAAGGTTCTGTCACACCAACCAAAGGATCTGTCACGTCAATCAAAGGATCTGTCACACCAACCCAGTTCTCACTATTAGAAGTAAGTTTTCAAGTAATTCGTCACAGAGTGGGAAACAAATGGGACACCTGTCACACTCTGATGAAGGACCTCAAGGACAGTGTCAGTCAATAGGCATATTTGTCACACTCTGGTGAAGGACCTCACAGACAGTGTCACAGTCATTGCATTTTGTACCAAAGTGGTAAATCTCTATGAACAAAGGTGGTGTGATATGGCCCTAAAAGCACCTTGCCATTGGTGAGATGAACTCTACTATAACTCAAAACTGCAGCAGAGTAACATCCAGTGACGACAAAATACAAAACACTATAGATTGTGACATATATTGTGTCCACTATGTCAACAGCAACATTAACTCACTGTATTGACTTGATCTGTTGACAGCGGCTCATCCTGTAAAGCCTCGCTACGCACCAACAACTTCACTCTCGGACTGGTACCCTATAACAACAGTCACCAAAATGTAAACAAACTCTGTCCAGAATGGATGAATGTATACTTAATAGTGTCTAGGTCTCAACAAGTGTGTATAGTTAGTAGTGTTTAGGGCTTAACTGGAGATGTGTGTAGCTAGTATTGCCTATGGCTTATGGAGGTGTGCGCACTTTGTAATGTCTAGGGCTTAACGGGAGGTGTGTATATTCAGTACAGTTTAGGGCTTAACTAGAGGTTTTATAGTTAGTAGCATCGAGGGCTTAATTGGATGGGTGTGTAGTTAGTAGTGTCTAGGGCTCAACTGGAGGTGTGTGCAGTTAGTAGTGTCTAGGGCTTAACTGGACGTGTGTATGGTCATATTTGGCCTGTATTAAGAATTAAAAAATGATCAAAACGCTCAAATCCGTTCGTTGAACTGGAAATTTTAAACTGTCCGCTCATATTATGGACAGCACACTCAAAAGTGCAGGAGTGTGTACTCGTACACCTGATTGAAAATGTTCGGGTGCCATGAATTCAGTTGTAATCGGCATCCGAGCCCTTTCAACAATTTGCCCTTGGTAGAGCTATGCAACACAGTAAGGAACACTGACCAATGTATGAGAATTGAGTGTATGCTAGTCAGAATAACACATTTAGAGTTTGAAAACAGAAAACACTTGTACACACTAGCTCTACGTGGCCAGGTTTAATTTACTAGAAGCAACAGCAACAGATAAGTATAGTCATTACATTGTGTGCAACAGATAAGTATGGTCATTACACTGTGTGCAACAGATAAGTATAGTCATTACACTGTGTGCAACAACTATTCAGGCTAAACATATGTGCCTTCACAGCTCAATTAGTTCACCTCAACTACACAGCAGTTACACAAAATGTGCCCCACCTGTTGGCTAGCCGACTCCTCTAGATCCGGTGAGTCTGCCTCTGATTGCACTGTGACCCCTGGCACTTTGTCATCACCTCCCTCACACTCTACACCTGCCTCCCGCGTACCATCTTAGTTAACCAAGAAAAGTAGAAACATTCAAATTGACAATAATGTACAAAATACAGTCCAGACAGTGTTTACACAATCAGTTACATTAGTCAGCACATTGACTAGTGAGCCTAAGTAGAGCAAAGTGACTGATGAGCCTAAGCACAGCAAAGTGACTGGTAAGCCTAAATAGAGCACATTGACTGGTGAGCCTATGTAGAGCACATTGACTGGTGAGCCCAAGTAGAACACATTGACTGGTGAGCCTAAGTAGAACACATTGAATGGTGAGCCTAAGTAGAACACAGTGGCTGGTGAGCCTAAGTAGAACACATTGACTGGTGAGCCTAAGTAGAACACATGAGTTGAGCTCATCAGTTTTACGAACTCATCCCTTCAAGTTTTCGCAAACATTACTACTCTACCTCATTTCTGACAAAAGATATTAAATGGCAGACAAGCAATGCGACCACAAAACACTTAATGACCAGAGACGCCTCACCATCATTGCATACAATTAAAGTTACTTGTAGGAGAAGTGTGATCATCATTCCCCTAATATTCTCCATTAAACGATGACAAAAAGGTTTAGAATTTTATAGTAGGACTGTTCATAACTCGAGCACATATTTTAATCTCAAAATAAGATAAGTGTTAAGTACTTTTCTAAGAATACAGTGAGTTTTGATTTTAAATTGAACAATCAAAAATAACCAAAGCTCTAATAAAGATGTGAGAAACAATATTGACATTGAGGAGATTATACTGTCAAAATATTGAAATACAGATTAAAACTGATTAACTTTTATCCAGATACATTCTGAAATTTGAAGTCTTGCTCAAACAGCAATGATTGAAGAACACAATTCTGTGTCAACAATCAAACACTCACCAGTTTGTTCTTAATTTATGTTCCAAACTGCACTGGTGTATGACTTACCAGACACAATGCTGGTGTATGACTTACCAGACACAATGCTGGTGTATGACTTACCAGACACAATGGTGGTGTCAGACTTGTCAGAACATGGACTTGTCTCCTCTTCTTCCTCCACTTCATCTTGTTTTGACAGTCGTGACTTGCTGCTGCGTCGCTCAATGGTCTGAGTGGCCATCTTGTCACTTAAAAACAGACAAAAATAATTCCTTACTCCTTCATTTGTTTACTTATTATAACAATAACACATACTGATATTTATCTTTCAGGATGAGGTAAAAAAAGTTGATTCAGCTAAAAACACTTCTAGAGGAGGCAGTGTGATGGATGCCTGCTATCTTTACTAAGGTCATGGGTTGGAGTCCCACTGGGTCACACTGACAGGTTTCTAGCTCCTCAGCTCGGTTTTAACTTTTTTTAATAAAGCACAAAAATGGTTCCATATGATCAGTGCAACGGGCCTCGGCCAGCGCACCTTTGGTACAATGCGCATCAAACCACCAGCAATTATGTTTTTAAAAAGCACTTCTGACTGGTGTTTGTTTGCAAAAACGAAAGTGCATATAGTGTGACTGACTTCTTAGCGGATAGTAGCAGCCAACGCCATCAATGACAATGACAGTAACGACAATGTACTAGATGAGAGTAAAATCACAATCAATGACAAAACTGACGATAAGACTGCAGCTGACAATGCAGACAACACTGTCGAAGATGGCACTGACTTCAATCCCAATGATGCTGTCATCCTCTAACACTGGTCAAATCTCGACAGCCAATGAGACTCACTGAAATGCCGAGTAGATAATGTCCCAGGCACAGTTCACACTGACTACTATGCCAATGACAATCATGAGCAACACTGACACCAAACATGATACCGACACTGACACCAAACATGATACCGATACTGTCACCAAACATGATACCGACACTGACACCAAACATGATACCGACACTGTCACCAAACATGACACCGACACTGTCACCAAACATGATACCGACACTGACACCAAAAACAATGTCATCAACCATGGTGACAACAATGCCGTATGCATTTTTGAAAAGTTTTGAAATCTCAACATATCCAAATAAAGCGGAAAATAAAATCACAAAACGCAACCAATTTTCTTGTTTTATAGTTCTACATTTAAGCAAACATCACAAAGTCTTCCGTAGAAATTGGGAATAACAGCCACGCTCACATAAGCGCCTATCTACTCCTTACCTTTGAAAGTTTTCGGAATAAATGCCCACTGCTCTACTAAGAGTCTTCTATAACTTTCAACTAAGCATCATGACAACAGACGTTCCTTTTCAGTTAGTTCTCAGTAAATTACAACTTGTGCGTACAGTATAATTCTAAAGAATCGTTGACAACATTGGCGAAACCTACACACACCAGTTTAACTGAGATGCAATAAGCAAAAACCAGTCCTTGATTTGCATTTATATAACTTCAAGATGGTATAGAAATATCTAGGAATGTATAGCCCACTTTTGAACCCGGTGTCACATTCTCTAGCCGGAGTTTTATCTAGTGCAGTGAAGTCAGAAACTTAGAGCAAGTAGACAGTGTTGTTGTTACGCAGTTAAACTTGGTTGTTAACTTTGTAGGTAACAAAAGGGGGACTCTGTAAAATTGAAAAGACCGAGTCCTGGGACTCAAAATTTTGAAACCCTAACGCCAACACTGATGACCACTGTCCACTCATTTTTGGTGTTCGATGACCACTGTCCACTCATTTTTGGTGTTCACAGAATTAAACATCATGACAGGAAACAGCATTTTTCTCCCATGACCTGGAATGTGTTATGACACAACTGGTTAATATCGGCAAGCCTCGGGATTTAGACGAAGAGGTTTTAACCATGTCATAAACCTGAGACTCGTGTAGGATTCTCCATGTCTGGTTACCTTTGTGGTGTACTGTATGTGTATGAGGGTGAATAGTATGTATATGTGGGTGAATAGTATGTATATGTGGGTGAATAGTATGTATATGTGGGTGAATAGTACGTATATGTGGGTGAATAGTATGTATATGTGGGTGAATAGTACATATATGTTGGTGAATAAAACTTCAGAAGCAAAACCCAATGAAATACCCACGTGTGTTCATCTCCCACTTGGTGATTACTAAGTGTAAGTGTAGGTGCATACAGTATGACACTTCTTGCCAGGTTAATTGAATTGTGGTGTACTGTTACAGCCTTCACATGGGGGCGGAGATTCCAGGAAAAGCACCAGAACAATAAACAAACCACAGCATCATCTGATTATTCAGAGTTATTTATATCTTCATGAAATCATGTTTTGAATTGACGTTTATTCCTAAACTTAGCAAATTAGTAAAATGCAATCAGTTTGGAAAACTGCTTACTGAAGCTTCACCAAAACTGCGCTTACCTTTCATACAAAACAAGGGCATGGAAGTTATTGCTAGTCATCGGAGTAAACACCAGACGGCGCAGTTCATTTGTACGAATATTGAGTGCTAGGTTCGAGGCTACCTGAAAATTATTGCGCTGCCTTTAAAGGAGAATGCCACCTGATTTAACTAGTCTTTTTTACCGTCTTAATGAGTCCAAATCCACATCACCTCGTATACAGTGGATCTTAGCTCGCCGTGAGGTGTCGCGTTAACCTGTGAGGAAGGCGAGAAATGACACAGCAACAACGTCAGCGGTTCTTCTGCAGAGTGAGTGCCGCTATGGTGTGGTGTATCATTTCCACTTGTGCAAACTATGAAGCTGCGAGGAAAGCGGGTAT
This sequence comes from Phoronis australis, assembly GCA_002633005.1. Classification (NCBI taxonomy): domain Eukaryota; kingdom Metazoa; phylum Phoronida; family Phoronidae; genus Phoronis; species Phoronis australis. The sequence goes on from NMRA01000517.1 coordinate 160,011, forward strand.
ATCGTTTTTTTTTTCGATTTTCTCGAGAGCCCATAATGCTTCGGAAGTGGCTCCTGGTAGTGAAGAATGAAAACTACGCCGTTAATACCAAATATGACACTGTGAAACTTCGATGTGTCTGTCAGTGGCCCAGCTTACCAAACAGCTCATGCCAGGGTAGAAAAAGAGACTTAAGCTGAAGTCAGATGTTGTGCCTAGTGTGTTTGCGTTCGACAGGCAAGAGACAAAGAAACACGGATCTGTTGTTTTTGATTATGGAGAATTGTAGTTGGCCATGAAAACATAAAAAATTACAATCAATTCAAGACGTGAAAACATAATGTTTTAAATACCCTGTTTGATGACTGACTCATTTGTCAGGCTTCTGTTTTGTCCTTTGGGTGTAGGATGTTTTCCCCATTCTTTTTCTCAGCCGAACGTCGTAAGCATACCTCTGTTTAGATGCAGTGAAGCCAGGATGGTCCGTGAGACACATCTGCTCTTCTCAAGGAAGGCGTTTCACTTGCGGAATTTTGTGGCAGCAAATGCAAGTGTCAGTCATTTCCAATATTGTGACACCATGACAAGTCATTCAAACGGTTTTCGGAACTATCCACGTTCCGTTGTCTGTGCACGTTCACGGAACCTCTGTAGTATTTCTTGATCAGTATATTCCGGATCGAACTGATAACCTGTGAAACCTAACAATCTACCTGTGAAGTCTTCATCAGATGAGCACTCGTCTAATTCGGGATTGCGAGTTGCCATGTTAACTTTTATTATCGTGCGTTCGGTTTCAAAATAAATTATTCTCTCCCCAACAAATACTACATATAAAAGTGAAACAAAGTCTGTCTCATTAGATGTAATGGCTTGGATTGTTCGTGAGTGCAAATGTTTTGAGAAGCAAGGAATGAATAAATCACTGCGTAACCGGCTTTAGGTGCAATAAACTAATTGACCGGGCACCGAGGCCGTGTGAGCTAATTCAGTGGTTGCTGACAGAAAGCTGTTGCGAAACAATAACTCAATTTTGTATCATATTGTCAGACCAGCTGACACACACTCTCCATACCTTCAGTCACCTTAACCCCAGTCACAGACCAGCAGTTGGGGCCCCTATATTCGTATAGGGACCCCTTAACCCCAGTCACAGACCAGCAGTTGGGGCCCATATATTGATATAGGGACCCCAACTGAAGTACGCAAAAAGCTGGCCTCTTATAATAATATAGTGCCCCCCCCCCCACCCAAAGGCGACCAAAAAGCAGGGCCCACTTCTGTGGCTCAAGCAAGAATTTTTGGTTAAGTCATTCTGATAAGAATAAGTCACTGGTTTATTTCTATTTAAAATGGCATAGGCAAGAAATCTGTTTTCGAGTTTAAAAAGTGGTGTCATTTTTTACCTAGCAGAAAATTTGTGAACTAAAGAACTCACTTGGTTCATTGCCTGGCATTTGGGTCACTGCGTGATGATCTTAGGTAAAAAATTGATTTGTCGCTGTTACAGAAAGGTAAGAAGAAGCAAAATATAACAGAGTAAGACCGTTTATGATTCCTAAATATTCTAAAGGAATCTGTCTTGGTCAGTACTAACACACTCAACACACTCTACCATTCATTTTATGTTCAATTCACAAATTTGTGAAAAATGTTTTGATGGCTCTTCATCTCTGTTTGAGCTATTGGCTAGCCATTGTAGGCACTACAAAGGCCATTTTCACACTTTGGGACTGATAATCAGAAATTTCAGAAAACCTAAGGAAAACATTGGAGTACATGGCATAGAACAGTACTTACCTCAAATGGTTCCAGTTCACCCAGCCATGACGATATCAACAGTAGCAGTACTTACCACCAATGGTTCCAGTTCACCCAGCCATGACGATATCAACAGTTCCCTAAATCCTCAACCAGAGCGTGTGTTCCAATGTCGATCACCAACCGTCTATCAATTGATTCCACACAAGTATCCAACTAAAATATACCAACAGGCAACTTAAAACAAAACCCTGCATATTGTTGACTACAAAAATGACAAGTAAAAATGTTCCTCCATACCCACCAAGGTAACTGACAGCCATTGCCTACCATAGTCATGTTTTGAGCACGTACCCTACTCTTCAAGCTCTTCTCCTTAGCACACACAATGTGGAGACACGTGATATATTTTGTAAATGTCTCAACAAAAAGAAATTTTGAGAAAAATTTTGACTCCATCACTAACTACCGCGGTTTATAGTGATGTTTATATTTTGTGCATTTAAACACTGTAAGCATCTTTGAAAAATGAGAAAAACACAATTTCGGATATTATTTTTTCGGGGGAAATTGAAAAGTGATTACCACCTAACCAAACTGAATCCACCATGACTAAATATTCATAAGTAAATGTTCAAATTGTATCATGACAGACTGCATTCACATTCACAAACAACATGATAACTACATTACTTCAGCTACATGTGAAATAATAACAAGAGCGTTGAAATGCGCCCACGAATGCGTTGCAAACGGTTTGCTTCTAGGGTTGTTCATTTGTTTCATAAAACTGGCCACTAGATGGCGCAAAAATTCCAAACCACCTGAAAACGGGAACATGTCATCGCTTCTTTAATCACAAGCTATTCACCAAATTTCATAAAAACCTGTCAAGGAACTTCAGAGAAACAAAAGGAAAACAGAAAAAATGAAAACTGCCACTATGGGACACAACATTCGTTGCATTCACCTGAAAGACGTCGTCGTCTGTTGTTCATATAAATACAATTACTAAATTTAAGATCCTGCAATGGGTTTAGGAGATGCAGCTATGGGTACAAAACAAAATAAAACTACCACTAGGATGCACCACAGTGGTCGAAGTCGTCATTGTCAACCGTCCTCTTCACACTGAGAACATATACACCAATTTTCAAAATCATACTTAGAATGGTTTGGTAGATTGAGGGGCAAAAATGGTCACCTGGTGGCACAAAGTGTCTCGATTCCATACGGAAATGGGAGGACAGCATCATATCACCAATAGATGCCTATACACCAAATTTTATGAAAATAGGTTGAGGACCTTTGAGGATACAGAGATAAACGTAAAAAAATTGCCACTACAGGGCACACTGGTAATCAGATCCATCCGAAAGTCGTCGCCGTCTGTTGTGAACATCATATAAATACACTTGCTACATTTAGTAAGGATACTGCAAAAGGTTTAGGAGTATACAGCCACAGGCGCAAAAAAAAACTGCCACAAGGAGACACCACAGTAGTCAAAATCGTCGGAAATCATCATCAGCCGTCCTCTTCATAGTAAGTACATACATGCCAATTTTCACAATCATCCTTAGAGCGGTTTGGTTAATAGAGGGGTTGATGCCAAAAAACAGATTCGAAACAGCAAAAATTGCCACTAGATGGCGCAAACTACGTCAAATCCACAGAGTCACCGTAGGTGTCACTGATAGTTATGACTGACACAGAATCAGTGTAGATGTCACTGATAATTATGACTGACACAGAGTCACGGTAGATGTCACTGATAGTTATGACTGACACAGTGTCCTTGTATCTCACCTCACCGATCCCATCAATCACTGGATCCACAAACACATAGCCAACAAAAACTGTTCGAAGGGACAAAACAGTTCAAAATTATTCATGTTTCTCCGTATCAAGTGAAACATCATTATTTTACCCACAACCATATTGCCATAGAAGCTGCCCTTACAGACAGGACAGGATGAGTCTGACCCTCAATATAGATAACCATAATCAGGAGCCAGAACCTTTCAAGATGATGAGGAGGAGCCTGACCACTTCTGTGGATGATTATTATCTCTCAGCTGATGTCTACATCCAGTGTTGAACGCTGAGTTTGTCCTGGCACAGTGCTACAGCTACAGCATGTAATTCCATCCATCGCTGCATTCAAGGGTATTTTGGAAATTTTCCAGGGAATTTGTATTTGTATGGGATCAGAATGGAGACGACCTTGGATGCAGTGAGCTAGTCTGGTGCACGGCTTTGGATACAGTGAGCCAACCTGGTGCATGACCTTGACTAAAGTGGGCCAGCCTAGAGCACGGACTTGTAAACAGTGAGCCAGTCTGGTGCACCACCTTAGATACAGTAGGACAACCTGGTGCAGGGGACTTGTAAACAGTTATCCAGTGTGGTGCATCACCTTGGATACAGTAGGACAACCTGGTGCAGGGGACTTGTAAACAGTTATCCAGTGTGGTGCATCACCTTGAATACAGTAGGACAACCTGGTGCAGGGGACTTGTAAACAGTTATCCAGTGTGGTGCACCTTGGATACAGTGGGCCAACCTGGTGCATGACCTTGGATAAAGTGGGTCAGCCTGATGCACCACCCTGGATACTGTAAGCTGGTTTGGAATACCAATAATGTTACATAGAAAATAAGATTTCCTCAACTACTCATACTTATAACAATTCTGATTACATGACAAACAAACATTTGTAAGAAAAGGTAAAGGAAAGTAACCTAACAACTTGCCAGGCCTTTATCCAGGATTTTGAAAATAGGGTGTCCAAAATGGGGTTCCAAATATTCCAAAGCGTCCATGATTCCGACGCGTAATTCCCCCACCCCCAGCAATACCCCCAAACACACAGATTTTTTTTACAAAAAATGCATAGATCAAGGTTTTTACATCTAAGTTTATAAAACAGCCTTCTAGGGTGAGCATTTTCACTAAAAAAACTGTGTAGACCAAGACTTTTACTCTGCTGTCAATCAAGTGTCAAAATAGCAACAATGAATATACTTTGTATATACATTGTATATTTCTTCCTGCTTTGAAAAAAGAGCCCCCACTGTGAGCCTTCAGAGGCTTCCTAGTATTCATTACAATGTGCGAGTCCAAACTTGAAAGGTTCCTATTGACAGTGGGCGTCCAAATGATACATTGGGCATCCTTGCCAGGGTGTCCATATTAGTACGCTGCACGAAGGCCTGCAACTTGCCAATTACTTCATGTTCAACTTTGAAATTTGAATATAGGCGTGAGTGACCTTATAATGTAACTTTCAAGCCAGACTCTTGGTTGTCACTGCTGAATTACTTCATTTGTTAACATGTGACACAGCATATTATGAATCTATATTAATTATTTCATGGACAGCTCCACGGAGAGGAGGCAATCAGGCCTTGGGAGGTTTGAGTCAAGTAAAACGGATCAAGAGTAATTAATACCAACTATGTGTTAGTATAATTAATACCAACTATGTGTTAGTGGACCATAGCTAGTGATGATACTGACACTGACAAAGATGTCTATGCCATTTGATCACCACCAACTGAACATNTACATTGTATATTTCTTCCTGCTTTGAAAAAAGAGCCCCCACTGTGAGCCTTCAGCGGCTTCCTAGTATTCAGTGTGAGTCCAAACTTGAAAGGTTCCTATTGACAGTGGGCGTCCAAATGATACATTGGGTGTCCTTGCCAGGGTGTCCATATTAGTACGCTGCACGAAGGCCTGCAACTTGCCAATTGTTTCATGTTCAACTTTGAAATTTGAGTATAATAGGCGTGAGTGATCTTATAATGTAGCTTTCAAGCCAGACTCTTGGTTGTCACTGCTGAATTACTTCATTTGTTAACATGTGACACAGCATATTATGAATCTATATTAATTATTTCATGGACAGCTCCACGGAGAGGAGGCAATCAGGCCTTGGGAGGTTTGAGTCAAGTAAAACGGATCAAGAGTAATTAATACCAACTATGTGTTAGTATAATTAATACCAACTATGTGTTAGTGGACCATAGCTAGTGATGATACTGACACTGACAAAGATGTCTATGCCATTTGATCACCACCAACTGAACATGCCACTCTAAGGAATAATGTTGAACATAATACAGCATGTGGTAATTAAAAGTACTGATCAGATGATTATGAATAACAAACAGAACCGCTTAAATGTATACAAAATACTTACACACTTTCCAACAGTCTTCAGAATTAGGAGAGCAAAATAATGTGTTTATTCATGTGATAATTAAATGTACAGACCAGTTCAGTACAGCAGATACCACATCACACCAAGAAAAGCTGTGTAAAAAGTTATGAAAGGCCCTTGAAAAAAGGTCGGATTTTGACCAAATTCGGAACATTGTTTTTCAGAAATGGCAGACCAGATTAGAGACCGGGCCCAGATTCATATGAAACTTGCTTTATGCTTCGTTCTCCAAAATAATGAGTGGACTTGTCTTTAAAATATTCCACTTTTGCATGACGAACTATGAAAAAATTAAACTGATATGATTTTTATGAAAAAAATAAAGTTACATGAAACGAATAACAAAATAATTTAGAAAATTTTAACAGTGTTGTCCTGATGTGATCTGTAACTACCATGTGAAATTTGGTGGTATTTTGTTAAATGTTAGTGAAGAAGCATGGTCATATGACCTCATGACCTAATTAAGGGACGATTGGTATAAAGGAAAAAATCGAATTCTGTGGAACAGAAAACTGGTCGGAGTCAAGGCCAATGACTTGGTGTAAGTACTCTTGAAAGGCAAGAGCTATCCTCAAGAATGTGTCGGTTTTCTTTAATGGGCAGGCTATGTAATGGGGTCTGTTTTCGCCAAAACCACCACACTTCTAAATCGATTTTTACATACGCTCAATACCTAGTATAGGCCTTACACATTGATCACTATGTCATCTAGCAGTATTAAGAAAATGACATAAGCATGGGTTCAAGAAAATTAAATACCTCATTTATGCACAATACATTCCCACTAGTACAAAACTATGAATTTATTACCCACGGTAAAATCAACAATGTTGACATCAGCATTTTCATTTCATTTGCCAACTTCCACTCCAATGTTGATGTGAAAACAACGCAACTACAGGACTTAACACTTGTAGATTGAATTTCCACTTGCCTACCATGCTTAATTGCAGAATCAACCATTAAGAAAGTGCCCACATGTTCCGGTGCTCAACCTGTAGGTTGTTTTGTCATATTTCCAATGATGTGGAAAGCAATAAACAAGTAGTTGAAACTTGCCTTTACAGTCATTGTACAACAAAAAACACTACACTGGCAGCAATCATTGAACAAGCCTCCCTTCCATACCTCTGAACACTATGCTAACAGCAATCATTGAACAAGCCTCCCTTCCATACCTCTGAACACTATGCTAGCAGCAATCATTGAAGAAGCCTCCCTTCAATACCTTTGAACACTTGCCACAATGGTGATAATTGCCAACTGTTCCTTTGAGGACATGCAAAAGCAATTAAGGAAAGAACTCCCACTCATAAATCTTCCATTGTCATGGCTGCAATGTTTCATGCACTTGGTAGCATTAACCTTCCTCAACTATTTAGACATGTAAATGAATTTGTTACCAGTTAGTGGGTGAATATAGGTTTGTTGAAACCTGATTGAATACTTCAGTAAAGTTGGCAGCAAGGTAAACAGAATGCATGAGATGAGGTGCGTAGGTTACAGATTCCACCCACAGGGGTCTCTCGTTTACCATGCTATAACCTCACCTCAACCCTGAGAGCATTGAGTACACGCGGCATAAGTGAGGCACAATGTATTAAGGAAGCTTGAAATCCCTATGGCAACACTGATTAAACTTGAGCAGTTTTGCCATAAGTGGGCTTCAAGCTTTTTGGAACAACAGCACTAATACAGCCTGGAACAAGGCACTAATACAGCCTGGAACAAGGCACTAATACAGCCTGGAACAAGGCACTAATACAGCCTGGAACAAGGCACTAATACAGCCTGGAACAAGGCACTAATACAGCCTGGAACAAGGCACTAATACAGCCTGGAACAAGGCAC
>NMRA01000517.1:171300-216219 GCA_002633005.1 Phoronis australis
AAGAAATAATGGGATGTTCTAAAATTATATTACGATTTTGTGGTAGTGATGAATTGCTTTCTTCTTCTTACATGTGTAACACCCACTACACCAAACAATTATTCGCATTGTTAGTATCATGGTGCATTGAATAAGGAACACATGCGAAATTGGGTGGAGGTGAAACCAGCAGTGAGCTGGGAGCAACATGTTTGTCAATGGTCAGGGGAGCAACCAAAATTGATGACAATGGGAATGGCTCAACACCCATGTGGCATACCCCATTGGTTTTTACCTGTTTAGCACTCCTCCCATGTAACCCCCCTGGGAGATGGTCAACACTCATTTGGCGCCCACATGGTTTTTGCCTTGTACCCCCTTAGCTGTCACCTGTGGGGAATAACCCTCTGAAGCCCAGGAGCAATCATTCAAATTTTATTGAAAGATAATTTGCCTTGTTAAGAACTCAAACATCAAACAAAACCGTGATAGATTTTGAAGGGAGCTTCAAAAGAATAAAAACAAATACATTTTAATATTGATTAAAATACACATTTTCATTCTCATTCGATTATAAGTGGATGTTAGTTTACGTAATCTAACCATTTTCAATCACACAGTAATTTTATTGCACGTTGAACGTCATTAAAGTATGAATTCATCAGTGTTTACATTGTTCGGACTGCGCTCCTAAGAAAGTATTGATTATTCACCGCTTGGAGCGCTAGTGTTTCGACCGGTAACCATTGCGGCGAATGGTAAAATGGCGGAGTGAACTCTCCTATACTCGTACACTCCTTGGTTGTAGCAAGAAATGGGTTTCACAGTGCCGATAGCACTTGAAAAGATCTCTTTGCACACCAAGTTTCAGAGGGATCCATCAAGAAACTTCTCGGAAAAACGTACGTAACTCAAGAACATTTAGAGAAAAACAAAAGGTAGACATATAATAGCCCTTGAAATTATCTATCAACAGAAAAAAGGCAGAAAATCTCACCAAAAACAGTGGAGCTATGGTTCTGCAAAACAAAAAATTGCAAAATGGGCACTATAACACAATCATGCGTCCGATTTAAACCAAACCTATGGGCTTCAAACCATTTACGATACACGTTGTGGGTAAATTTCACGTCGATTCGACAAGAATTGCTATCTACAACCAAAGAAACAAATTTTATGACAAAACACCATTATTTCACGAAAGAGAAATTTTATTTCACCAATGAGAAATTTCATTTCTGTCCGGAAATGGGAAGGCGTTGTCGACTCCTTAAAGAGTTCCCACCATGCATTATTTTCTAAGTTTTTGATGTTTCAGTTTGTTAATATGAAGTGAATACCATAAAATCTAACTAAATAAGCACTTTTTAAGCCAATAATCGCAATTTTTTAGTCCTGAACAAAAATTAGCTCTTTCCTAGTTTTATTGGGTGGAAGACGTTTGGTTGCTTGACAATCAATTGCAATGGTGGAACACAGCAAATCAGAAGACAGCGAGGATTTTGAGTGAGAACTGAACAATTATTATGCAGAGAGAGGAAAGTGGATACAGACCTCATACTTAAGTACTTGAAGAACCAGACATTGAATTCAATTTCTCACTTAGTGAACTTTTGTCGCCTTTGAGGCCATATGAACTTGACTCACTTGCATGAGAAAATCTGCAACCAACTGAATCACAGGGTGGTCAATATTAAAAAATAGACACTTAATAATCACTGACAAACACCACAGTAAAATAAGTCACTTGTATTCACTATAGTCATGATGGAAAGAGCACGGTCCAGTCTGAACACAATACGTAAGCCTACATGTTCTAGCACTCGATCTGGGCCGGGGCCGAGGGCTTGGCATCACTCGCCACAGAATGGAAGCAGTTTGTTCATTATTTATAGAATTTGCAAATACACTTACAATGTGGCAGATCAATCATCGTAACGCCGTTTTTGTGATAGGTCGAAACACGATTTCTTGAACTTTGTCGAACAAAGTGTGACTCCTGACTGAACCGCATGTTCTACACTGACATTGCACACTCTTGTACAGCACACAAAACGATGCCATTTCTGTGCAAATTTCACACATTTGAACACAGAGACATTGTCGGTGAAGTTGCTGTTACTACAGCCTCCATGAACGCACCTTTTCATGTCTGAAAAAGGCAGCTATCCGCGGACTTTCCTCTCAACTCCTCAGTACCGCACTGGTAACAAGAGCAACACGGAGCATTGAAATGTGCCCACGAATGCTTTGCAAATGGTGTGCTTTTAGGGTTATTTATTTGTATCATAAAATTGGCCAGTAGATGGCGCAACAACATACAATCCATCCAAAAACAGGAACATGCCATATTTCATAAAAATCTCTCAAGGAACTTCAAAGAAACAAAGGAAAACAGAATAAAATGAAATTGCCACTAGTGGGGAGACTGTCCGCTGGATCCGCCAAAAGTCGTCGTCATCTGTTGTAATCTTCACATAAATACACTCACTAAATTTAACAAAGCTCCTACAGTGGGTTTAGGATATACAACTATGGGCGCAAAGCAAAACTACCACTAGGAGGCGCCACAGTAGTCAGTAACCATCATCAAAGGTCGTCTTCACACTGAGAACATGTATGCCAATTTTCAAATGATTTGGTTGATACAGGGGTGGACGCCAAAAACAAGATTTGAAAACAGCAAAATTGGCCACAAGGTAGTGCAAAATACCTCGATTCCATCCAAAAACAGGAAGATAGCATCATCACACCAATAGATGCCTATATATTTAACATTTTATGAAAATCTGTTGAGGACCTTTGAAGATACGTTAAACGTAAAAAACTAAAACTGCCACTAGGGGGCAAAGCAGTAGTCAGATCTGTCCGAAAGTCGTCGTCATCCGTAGTCAACATCATATAAATACACTTGCTAAATTAAGTAAAGATCCTGCAAACAGTTTAGGAGATACAGCCATGGGCGCAAAAAAATGTCAATAGGAGGCGCCCCAGTAGTCAAAGTCATCAGAAAATCATCGTCAGCCCTCAACTTCATAGTGAAAACATACATGCCAATTTTCACAATTATCCTGAAAATGGTTTGGTTGATAGATAAGTGGACGCCAAAAAACTCGAAAACTGTAAAAATGGCCACTAGATGGTGCAAACTAGGTTGAATTCATCTGAAAACGGATAGCGACACCTCATTAATAGATGCCTATGTGCCAAATTTTATGAAAATACGATGAGGATCTTTGAAGATACAGAGGTAAACGTAAAAAATAAAATTGCCACTAGGTGGGACACCAGTTGTCAGATCTGTTCGAAAATTGTCATATAAATATACTTACTAAATTTCGTAAAGATCCTTCGAACGGTTTACGAGATACAGCCATAGGCCCCCCAAAAAAACTGCCAATAGGAGACGCCACAGTAGTCGAAATCGTAGGAAATCATCGTCAACCGTCCTCTTCATTGTAAGAACATAGATGCCAATTTTCACAATCATCCTTTGAGCAGTATGGTTGATAGAGGAGAGGACGCAAAAAATAGACTCGAAAACAGTAAAAACGGCCACTAGGTAGCGCAAACTAAGTCGAATCCATACAAAAACGGAGGATAGCGTTACCTCACTAATATGTGCCTACACACCAAATTTCATGAAAATCCGTTCAGGAGTTTTGAAGATGCAAAGGTAAGCGTAAAAACCTAAAATTGCCACTAGGGGGCACACCGGTAGTCGGATCTGTCTGAAAGTTCGCTCATGCTGTCCCATTTCTGAATGGTACATGTGTGCCAAATTTCATGAACATATGTCAAAGGGTTTTGGAGATAGAGCAGTGGATGCCTAGAAATAGACTTGCAAAACTTAATAAAGATCCTAGAGAACGTTAAGGAGATACAGCCATGGGCACAGAACAAACATAACTGTCACTAAGAGGTGCCACAGTATTCGAAGTCGTTGGAAAATCATGGCCATCCGCCCTCTTCACAGTATGAACATATATGCCAATTCTCACAATCATCCCAAGAGTGGTTTGATTGGTACAGTGGCGCGAGTCAAAACAGTAAAAATGGCCACTAGGTGGCGCAAAGTACCTCAAATCCATCCAACAAACAGAAGGATGACATCATCTCACTAATAGATGACTAACTTCCAAATTTTATGAAAATCCGTAGCGGACATCCGAAGATACAGAGGCAAACGTAAACAATTAAAATTGCCACTAAAGGACACACTGGTAGTCGCAGAGGTCCAAAATTCATAGACATCCATCGTCAGTTTGATAGGAATACATGTGCCAAATTGCATCAAGAGCCTGTGGAGGGTTTAAGAGATACAGCTGCAGATGCCGGACGCCCAGACAGAGATGATGGCAATATGCACCCACGTATAAATATGTGGGCGCATAAAAAATTGTTAAAAGCACATAGCCAGGAAGCGCGTGCTACATACCTGTCACCTGTCATTGCAGACAAGTCTTCAGGAAGTATTCATGAAACAACGGGAGGCATAGCATCGGCAAAAAATGCATATTGGCACTAATTTCTGAATGCTTCTAATGCCGTAAAAAAACTGTTTCGTTATTTTTAAGAGGAACTATTTTATTAATCACTTATTCATAATTGATGTTTTTAAAGTCAAATAACTGATAATATGCCCTACTGACAGTAAACATCTATGCACCTTACACCCGAATCTCCTGGAAAATAACTGTCAGACTATCACACATCAGGGACTCAAGGACATTAGTATATATCGGCCTTACCAAGACAATTCTGGCACATTTTAATAGTAGATGAGACTAGCAAGTGCTATATAAAACACGTTCTGCGTTACTGCTTGTGTTAATTTCTTTAGTTACAATGAACACCTAGATTGTTACACTGTGACGATAAGCAAGCGTTCACTCACACACACGCAGATCTTGAACTTCAAAACAAGCATCACATTATAACAACATGTGTGCTCGTCCAGATTCTTTTCATGTTGCGGGGTACGATCTAGCGCAGATTTGGACTTAACCTTCTGTTAATGCCGACTACACAGGTACTTAAAAATCTTAGGGACGCTATTTGGAAAACTTAAGGAGGATTTCAGGTAATTTGTCGAGTCAAAACTGTATTCAAGCCAGGCCTTCATGCAGCGTACGTCCTGGGCGTCCAAATGGACGCCCCAGCACTAATATGGACGCCCTGGCAAGGACGCCCAATGTATCATTTGGACGCCCACTGTCAATAGGAACCTTTCAAGTTTGGACACACACATTGTAATGATTACTAGGAAGCCTCTGAAGGCTCACAGTGGGGGCTCTTTTTTCAAAGCAGGAAGAAATATACAATGTATATACAAAGTATATACAATGTTGCTATGCTCACACTTGGTTGATAGCATTGTAAAAGTCTTGGTCTACACCAATGTTTTATTAAAATGCTCACTACAGAAGGCTGTTTTGTAAACTTAGATGTAAAAACCTTGGTCTATGCATTTTTTTGTAAAAAAAATCTGTGTGTTTGGGGGGATTGCTGGGGATGGGGGGTTACGCGTCGGAATTATGGACGCCCTGGAATATTGGGAACCTCATTTTGGACACCCTATTTTCGAAATCCTGGATGAAGGCCTGATTCAAGCTGCCATATCAATGATCGCGAGGCAGTGACGCATCAGTTAGTCTTTGCCCTGGGATTTCAGCACAATTTTCTGTAAACTGATCCTAATTTAGCAACGAAGTTTGATAGCAATTCACCAGTTTTGTAGAAAGTCTGCCATAAGTTACAGATACGTCACAGAGCTTAATCCTAAGGCTTCCTATTTCACCCGTTTCAGAGACAGGGTTCCAACTGCCCTAGTTTACAATAAATGCCTCCCCTGTGAAATGAACTTTTTTAGCGCCCAGGCGCTTATTAGGGCGAATACTATATAAATGTGTAAATAATAAATAAAAAAGACAGAACAACTGACAAAATTTTTCGCCATAAGACCAGACAGAGTTCAGTTGGAACCAGGAAAAACTTTGTAGTTTACAAAGTAAGGGGCTATGTATTGTTTATTCAAATTAACATTATGTACTGCATCTTCACACAGTGAAATAATAGCAGGTGGCTGGAGGGGGCAGCACAAAGAGCGGCAGGAGTGAGCCAGGCTAATCAATCACAGGAAGCAGGCAGACATAGTCTGGGAATATGTACTGATCACTGATGAGCCAATCTAAGCATGTATTAGTACCCAACACATCAGAATTGTTGCCCCACCACGCCTCAAGATCTCACCTTTGAACATCAGAGTTATTATTAGAATACCTCATCTCAGATTCAGAGGTGCTGCCTGTTTGACCACTTCAGTCAATTCTCTTGAACACAAATGTAGTCACAGGGATATTCCTAACCAGGTTTGAATCTGTTCCCTTTGGAAGCACCTGATGATAAAGTGTGTTTTTTTCAAAAAGTTGTGATCAGCACACTCAGTGTTATTAAAGTGGTAACATATGAAACAAAAACTCCAAGGGCCGAGCCATGTCTTACCCAACAGGCTACAATTTGACTAGAAGCTTGCATTTTTGGAAAAGAGTTGCATTCTAAAAGGTCCGTTCGGGGGGTGGGGGCGCACTCGTCCAGTCGCCAATGCGAGTAAAAATGGTGCTGGGGGAGTAGAAGTTGACTTGCCGGTCGCCCAGGTGGCGAGCGAATTTTCAGAGCCCAGAAGCATTATATCGTTTCCCAGATGGACATGAATAAATTTTCTCCTCCTTGTGCTGTTTTTGTCATCAGCTTGGTCAGCGTGTCGATGCTCTGGTACTAAAAACATCGGCGCAGTGCAATCATACCGATTCAGTAGATGTATCCCATTACGTGATTCGTCTAGACAAAAATCACAGTGTGAGGTCGTGCACAAAGGAATTTGTGGACAAGGTCGAAATGAAGAAATGGGGAAAGGCAGAAGACTGGATTTCGTGGAACTGATTTCTTATTGTAATGTACAATGTCATTTTAGTCAAAATTATTTTATAAATAATAAAATTCGAATTAATAAGCCCATGCCCCTAAAAGCGCCCCCCCCTACTCGTTTTCAGACTTCGCTAAAATAAGTGCCCAGTCCATGAATGTGTACATATGTGATAAATGCCTTACCTACACTTCTAAAATTCTACAGTAATGTCTTCAATGTATCAATATGTGATAAATGCCTTACCTACACTTCTAAAATTCTACAGTAATGTCTTCAATGTATCAATATGTGATAAATGCCTTACCTACACTTCTAAAATTCTACTGTAAATGTCTTCAATGTATCAATAATATCCGTCAGTCTTGAAAAATCATTGTGCGCAGAATTTCTGGACCACGAACTTCGCCGCTATGTCAGTATTTAGTCCTGGCTGTACACTTCAAACTTCCACAATGCTTCAAATAGAACGCAAAAGTTTTGCTGATCTTGCGAGGAACGTGTCCCACTATGGTCAAGCCTTTCAGAACAGACCCAGCGTACTTGTCAACGAGATTGTATTGTATGTTTCCCGTACAGATCTTCTCCCTCAACAGGAATCCAGATTACTTTGTATATGTAAAAACTGCGAATCGTAACTTGACCAGTGTTAATGAGCACATGGCCAAGAAGCGCGCGCTAGGGCCTACATATATGTGGGCCTGCTACTCTGGCAAAGGAACTCTGACGACACGCACCCGCTTGCTCACTCGGCGCACACCTGCAGACTAACGTTACAGCAAACATCACATGACAACAACATGTGTGTTCGTCCAAATTTTTCTCTTGGTGCGAGGTACGATCTTGCGCAGATTTGGACTTATCTACGGTTAATCCCGACTTCACAGGAACTTAAAAATCTTAGGGACGCCATTTGGAAAACTTAAGGAGGATTTCACGTAATTTGTTGAGTCGAAACTTTATTTTTACACAAGAGTTCAAGCTGCCCAATCGTGAGGCTGCGACGCATCAGTCGGCAAGTTTTCGCTCTGGGACTTCAGCACATTTTTTTTTTTTAAATATTATTTAACAACAAAGTTTGATAGCAATGCACCACAGATTTGTAGAAAGTCTGTCATAAGTTACAGATACGTCACAGCGCGTAAATTTGATGAATCCCAGCTTCCGATTTCACCGGTTTCAGAGACCGGGTTTCAACTGCCTTAGGCTACAACAAGCGCCCCCTTTTCTAAACGAATTTTTCTAAGCACCTGGGCCTTTATTAGGACGAATATGATAGCCCTAATAGATGACAAGATCAACTCATGAAACGATGATTTCTATTGACACTGGCAGCAAGTTTTTGGTGACAGACACAAACAGCCGGGCGACTGAACTTCGGGCTGGGCGAGTACATTTTCCGGCTCACTCACCCAGCTGGCGAGCACGGTTTTGAAACCTGGGTATACCTGTGGACAATTACAACCTAATTTCTTGGTCAATGCTACCTTGTTCACAACCACCCATAACTGTTAAGTAGTTATGGACATGACCATTTTTGGTTTTCATAATATTTGTCGATTTTCTGTTATTGTAGCAGAGAGAGTATGAAAAGACCCTAAGCATTTCATAAAATCAACAAAACAGCTAACAAAGCAAACTTGTACTGCACCATAATAGTGTTTAACATCAAGGGAAATGAACCTTTGTCATTGATTGTTATTCCTGAATTTGATACAACAAATGGTGCATACTTCCAACATTTGGTACAAAAAATTGAGCAGCATAATGAATTTTTCATTGTTCTAAGCGGGAATTTTTACCCAACTAAATTTCAGATACCCTAAAAGATCAATAGATCTCCATCAACAATTGATCAAACCAGCCATCACAGTGTCATCTCATCCACTTTTTCCCAAAACAATAAGACCAGCTTTTCATGAGACACATTTGTGTAATTACATCACTTTTTGGTCATAATAGGACCTGAATGGTATGTCAACATTTGATGTCTGTCTGTATCCTGATGATGTCTAATGAATTGAAACATCGAATTAATATGAACTTTTTCATTTGTGTGGCGGTTGTCCGTTTTTATTACATTTGTGTAAATTTCATGTGGATCAGGCAAAAAATATGACCTGTATAGTGGACAACAAAATAACAATTAGACATCAAAAGAACAGTCTCATCAGCAAATTTAAAATAACTTGAGAACAGTAAGTTGTGGCAAAAAATGAATGGCATTCTCTACATAAGTTCAGAAGAATCTCTGAGACGAATGCAAAGCTTGTCGAAAATTTAAAAAATAGCACCACCGTGCATCCAGTTTCACCAGAAAACAACAGCACAACTTATTCTCAAAACACACGTTTTGGGTACATTACATGTCAATAAGACGACACACGTGGCCTGCAGTAATCCTATGGTAGACAAGCATAAAAGCAGCAAGGAATCGGCCAATAAAAGAAATCTCAAATAACTTGAAAATGATCAGCCAGAGCAAGAAGTCAATGATATACTGCAGACAGCACTGGATGAGATCTACCCTTACCAAATTTCAGAAGGAGCTGTCAAGGGATGCCAGACATATGGCACAAGAAATCAACCAATGAAAGAGTGCTCGGAAAATCTGTAATAACTTCAGAACAGTGAGTTGTATCAAGAAATGGATGGCACACTCAAATACCAAATTTCAATATCTTCAAAGGAACATGGAACTAGGGCTCTGGAGGAAGGAGGGACACAGAAATAGGCAGGAAAGCCGAGGGAGTGAGAAGGTTATTAAGAGAGAGAAATGGGGTAAGGTGGTGGGGGTAGGGCCAGGGAAAGTGAAGCGAAGAGGGTGAGGAAAGGGCCAGGGAAAGTGAAGCGAAGAGGGTGAGGAAAAGACCAGGGAAAGTGAAGCGAAGAGGGTGAGGAAAGGACCAGGGAAAGTGAAGCGAAGAGGGTGAGGAAAGGACCAGGGAAAGTGAAGCGAAGAGGGTGAGGAAAGGACCAAGGAATGAGAAGATAAACAAGAGAGGAGAGGTGACACGGCAACTAACAGAGAAATGGAAGCACGCAGGCACCACCATGATTGTTCTGTATGTTAAGATTTGACATTTTTCACAAGTGAGGCACTCCATGATGAACATGAATAAGAAGTCATCCACCACATGAAATTTTGATGACTGACATTGTAGTACAGTCTGGTCACCTGTTCAACATCCTGTACGTGGGAATGTTCATTTTGTTAATGGCAGTACAATGTTTTCAAACAATTATGCACAACCAGCTGTGTCCAAGCTTGCACGTGAAGTCAGTTCAAGATGTCTACAGAGAGGTAAAGATCTGAAGCTAATTAATATTGAACACTATGTTTCCCAACAGGTCTTGTAGGAAGACCTGTAGATCTGTGAACATGTAACAAAACAACAGCTACTTTAGTATTCCTTCAAGTGAGGTCGACTTTACCTATAACTTGAGACAGTGTAGTTCAATCTAAAGTAAAATTTTCTTCATTCACAAATGACAGTTTTGTATCTGAACAGACTTGATAGTTCATAAAATCATCAAAAATCAACATTTCCATGTGTGTGTATAGTGTGCGAATGATCAGTGGGCTCAGTGAGGACACAGTGTGGCTCAGTGAGGACACAGTGTGGCTCAGTGAGGACATAGTGTGACTCAGTGAGGACACAGTGTGGCGCTGTGCGGTTTGGGCTCTGTACACTTCATGCAGCTAACATTTATCCATGCTCATCAGGACGGTAACATTCTCCAACAAGATGCTGAGTAATGTCACTGCTCGTCGATGTTATCAGGTGTTGCTTGATCAGGACTAGTGCCGAGACTCCTGGCAGTCTCACCCACAAACAGGACTAGTGCCGAGACTCCTGGCAGTCTCACCCACAAAGAGGACTAGTGCCGAGGCTCCTGGCAGTCTCACCCACACACCATTACAGTTTGGGCAATCACATTGTGGCAGTCCTCAGACTTGTCCTCCACAGGCTGAGCTGTCTACTGGCTGTGGATACCAGTCTCTCCAAAGTTTGAACTTGTAAACAAGTTCAATGAAATCAATATCTTTCAAACTGGTGGAGTCAGATGAAAAAATTGTTACTAGGGAGTCAAGCACTAAAATGACCGTGGAAAGGGCAAAATATTGTCAAAAGGAGTTTCAGATATATACTAATAGAGGAAAAATGCCATAACATGTGCTAATTAATCTCCAAGAACTTAGCAGATATAGAGGCATACATCAATAGCTGGAGTCACACAAAAATTAACTGATCCAAGCTTACTATGTAAAGCTTAATAATACATGGTTAAATAAAATACTGAAAACTACTTTCCCTAAATTTGAAAAATCCACGATGATTAATTATAGGTCGTGTTCACTTGACATAATTTACTAACAAAATGAAATCAAACGAATCCCATTGATGGGTTCATAAATAGGGGGAAAAGCATAAGCGTACTATAAATCAATTCAATTACCTGAAAGAATGGAATGGCGAAATTCCAACTGGGAGAGCAACTCCACTGGCAAGCGTAGGTTTCCACCTACATGCTCAGTTTCAGGTCAAAAACACTGAGACGATGCATAAGGTCTATTAATATTTGATTACCACTGATTTGCTGGCTCACTAGCCAGCACAGGACGGCCACACTATACTGCCAATATTGCCATACAATATTGATTAGAAAAAGACGCCATGCTTGAGAGAGACTTTTGATACATCATGCTGAGAAGGAAGGGGAACAGCTTGGAGAGGAAATCGGGAAATCGGGTCAACAAATCCGCTTATTGGGGTAATCGGCAATTTACACTGTCTGATAAATCATTTCAGACAATCGCCATTGTCTTAGACTACCAACGAGGGGGTCTTGCAAAGCTTCTTACATCAGACCAGCAGAGATCAGAGACTAGCCATGAATAGCCAAACTGACTCAACAGTAGACTAATCCCAAATGTCAACATGGAATCCAGTGTCTGCCTCAATTAGTGCTGGTGTTTCCAACAACACTTATTAGCTGTGATGGAAAATGGCCATTTGAACATCTCACCTTTAATAGAAGGCTTTAAACAGTGTTTAAGGTTATTAAGGACATTATCCATATGCATACCTAGTCAAACATCTACAAAACTATAAATTTTAATTCAATAAAAGTATAATTTTTTAAATGTAGAAAGCATATAGAATTGAGGTGTTTTTAGTAAAACTAAGCAAAAAATAAACATTTATAGCCATTCTCATCAATAATATTGATCAAATTTCATTTGAGATGAATAGTCTAGATGCAACCAAAATTGTTGTTACAGCTTCCTAAATTATTATTTGTTTTTCTTTTATGCAACTTTTGAATTTTTAATGGTGCCCCTAATGCAAAAGGGAGCAATTTTAAAGCCAATCCTAATATCATTTTGGAGAACAGTTCGCAACGCATAGAACATGAAATTTTCATTAAGAATCCAATGGGCCCCCAGATAGAATGTTGCAAAGAAAGCCAAATTTTGGACACTTTTAGGGATCTATGTATCTGAAGAATGATTCCATATAAAAACCATATGAAAATGAAAAATGACTATATATTCAAAAATTCATACAGAGCTAATATCTTGTGCATGTGTTGGGATGTTGGCCCAAAGTACACTGCTGCAATATTTGCACTCAGTGACCTTTGGTTACCGAGATATGACCTATTTGGCTATAAAGGCAGTAAAACTAAATTTTTGGAAGGGCAAAAGATCAAACTTGGAAAACTGGTGACAAAGTTTGACATTGAAAGTCATAAAGACTTGTGTAAGGAAACTCATAGGTACATTTAAATTTCCAGCAGGGGAGAAAACTCTGAGACCACTTTTCAGGCCAGTCACAAGTGGCAAGATTTTGCTTAACCTGCCTGCTATATCGGAATATATTTGAAGTTGAAATTCTCTGTATAGACACTTCCAAGACTGATCTTTGATAACTGCATTTAAAAAAACTTGTCTCTTATATAGTTAGTGATACACGTGGCCCTCGAATTTGGGCATTTTGTTATGTGGCCCTACTCTGACTGACAAGAGAATTGAGGCTATTAGTTCAGAAATATCACCTAAAATATATGCTCTAATATCAACAATGCAATATCACAAAAATTCAACTTTCACCTTTGAGACCCTGTTTTTCTTAAACACTCTGTTTAACTTTACAAATGGCAGTTTAGGGTTCGAAATTTCATGCACTTCTTGTCACTGCAAAGAATAGGGAGGAATTTCCTTCTTGTACATTTGGTCAATTTTCGTTACTAAAGTAGGATTGCGGAGGAAATGTGGCCTTCATTAGCTGTGCTAAGGACGTCAAAGGTCATCTGAGGTGGTGCAAAGTGCCACAGAAGTTTGAAAGTATATCGGAATTACAGTTGATTCTTGCCAGAGCTTAAGAGAGGAGGCTGGACTGGCAAACAAATGGAAATGCGCCGTTATATGTTTTACACATTGACATGAGTTTGGACTTGGCTTTAGACAAAAATTGACGTGCTGTTATCCAGGACACACGGCTAGAACGAAGCAGAAGATTGAACGGGGCGTTGACTTTCGCATGTCGCAAAAGATTTTTCGCCAGTTTGATTTGTTAGTACCTGTTGGTGCAAGTAAGATATTAGGAGCAATTGCTAGAAAGTTACTTCACATTTATCACAACTGTTGGCCTGGGTCAAAAGATCATGACTTCAGTTCAGAATATTGTATTAGCTCTCGCTGACAACTTTCGACTTACTGACTGCCCAGGTGTACAAACCTGATAGGCCTATCCGGTTAGCGGGTTAGGATGGGCTGCTGGACTTTGAATATTGCAACCATGTTATACCTTGCAAATCTGAAAACTGTGATCCATAATTATTCAAATGGTTCAATGGTGTGACCCATGTTTATACCGAAAGACCATGAAAAAGTATGTACCATACTTGTACAAAAGGTGACCCATCTTTATACACATCTTTAGTACATATGACCTGTGAGAACTGGTGAAATCGTCACCAGATTGGTCATTCCACTAGTCTGCTTAGGTCGCCATTGAAGCTAGTAGATAATGCCAGAGCAATGATGGCGACCATCCCTGAGGTGATTGCTTGCCGTAATTTGTATTTTAATATTTACATCAAAATATTTTCTAAGTATGGAAAGAAGCTCCACTCATGATTATACCACATGACTCAAAAGCTGACAATACAGTTCACTTCCCTTTAAAATTGTAATGGCAGTTAATCATAATTTTGCACTTATTCAGTACTTTTTGCCATGCAGCCATATTCAGATGTGAACCTCATCACTTTCTGAATGGAACACGGGCTTTTATGAGCACACATGACAGATGACGACAAATTTCGGATGGATACAACAACTGGTGTGTCCCGTAGTGGCAATCCTAGTTTTATATATTTACCTCTGTATCTTTAAAGCTCCTCAACATATTATGAAATTTGGCACATAACCATCTCTTAAGGAAGTGACATTATCCTCCCTGTATTTGAGGTATTTTGTTCCACCCAGTGGCCATTTTTACAGTTTTCGAGTCTGCCCCTTCTATCAAACAAACCATCCATAGAATGATTGTGAAAATTGTCATATGTGTTCTTAGTGTGAAGAGAATGATGATGAAAATCTTCCGACGACTTTGACTACTTTGGCTCCTGCTAGTGGCAGTTTTGTTTTTTGTAGTGCCCATGGCTGTTTCTACTAAACCCATTGCCGGATCTCTATTAAATTTAGCAAGTGTATTTATATGAAGTTGACAACGGATGACGACGGCTTTCAGACGGATCCAACAAACGCTGTGCTCCCTAGTGGCAATTTCATTTTTTCCATTTTCCCGTTACTCTGAAATTCCTTGATGGATTTTTATGAAATTTGGTTAACAGCTTTCTATTACAGAAACGGTGTTTTTGGATGATTTGACATATTTTACGCCATCTAAGGCCATTTTTATTGTTTCCTAGTATGTTTTTGGCATCCGCCCCTCTGCCAACCAAACCACTCAAAGCATAATTTTGAAAATTAGCATATATGTTCTTAGTGTGAAGAGGACGGTTAATGATGATTTTCCAATGACATCGAGTACCGTGGCAGTTTTGTTATTTGCGCCCATAGCTTATCTCCTAAACCCACTGCAGGATCTTGATTAATTTTAGTAATTGTAACACCGGGTGACCATGATTTTCTAATGAATCCATGCCCCCTAGTAGCAATTTAATTTTTTTGTTTTCCTCTTTTACTTCTAAGTTCCTTGACGGATTTTTATTGGATTTGGTAAATAGCTTTCTATTAAAGAAACAATGACATGTTCCCGTTTTGGGATGAATTCGACATATTTTGTGGTTTTTTGAAGTGTTGTGTGGAAATACATCATACACTAAACCTAGCATACCTTCAAAAAACTGTGATTTTTAGTCCGCCGCATGAACATAATTTACATATAGTGAAACTTTTAGCTGGTAAGTCGCAACAACACCCAATTGTTTAAATACTGGTTTGGAAAGCCGGTAACTTGGATATCACTGAAAGGATTGTTTTTAATCCTAAATATCCGTACCTGTTATTTTTCTGAAATTGCAAATTCCACTGGCGCACTGCCACCATGCTCGGCCGCTTTAGTGTTGTACAAGCATTGCGTGACCCTTTTGTATGTCCAACAGGACACTTCTGCTCGTATCCACCGTCCTCTTTTCATTTGTGATCTCGAAGATCTTGATTAGTTTTAGTATGAACTTTGCTAATAGTTTGAGAGGACTTTTTCAAGCGCATATACAGGGATTTGTTCAGGAGGTCTGAAAATGGACCAGCGTGGGATTCTTAGTCAATTACGGTGTTTGAAAAGTGACTAAGCAATGGGTAATGGGCACCCTTAATAAGAATAAAACCTGCTTCTCTGAAGTATAAAATGGTGATGAGGGTTGTATTATTAACTCATTGAAATTGACTTTTTTGAGTTCTCTTTTCCTATAATAAATTTTTATTTTTGTACCAGCAAAACTGAAAATCCGCGAAGAACCTCATACAGCTTCCCATGATCTCCTTTGTCACTGATGTAGCAAAACGAATGACATTTGTTCTATTTGGCATCTTGGCCGATAGATAATTGCACAATCGAGTAGCGCCTCCTAGAGTCTTATAATCAAACTGACAGTCACAGATTGGCAGAAAAGTGTGTGTTATGTAAAAAACTGACTGCACAAAAACTATGAAAGAGACAAGATTTTTTATTCTTGCGTTGGGCGGAACAAAGACAGCAGTAACAGACGGAAGTTAACTCATGTTCCAAAAGAATCCAATATAGATTTGGGAGAGCGATAAAAATGCGTAAAAATGGCCTTAATAATAAGCAGTGAAAGTGACATTTTTGTAGGCTAAAATGTGAGGACATAAAAAATCAATAAATCCATCCGAACTAATTTTTCTTGTATGTTACTCTTTTTTCTTTCTGCTATGCAGTTATTTTTTCTATAGCATGAAGCGATGTGTTGTTGCTCACAAAAAGTCATCTACTTCCCAGTACTTTTATTTGCTATTTTTCAGAAAACGTACAAAGCGGTCGTAAAAAAGGTTAAAAAAACTCAGATACTCTTAAAATCTCAGTCTCAGGTGTCTTTTGACAAGGCCAGCTGATGTGGTAAGTTTCAAAAAATTGGTGATTTTGCATACATAGCCCACCATCTGGTTTTTATATAGAATTGCTCTTAAATAGTCTCAAGTGGGTGGAGTATGCTCAAACTATTTTTTACTTTTACTTTTACTTTTATAGACTTAAGTGCTTAAACCTGAAATAGAAGCAAAAACAGAAGTAGTCGCTTTATAACAACGATTAGTATATTATTTGGACATATTATCAAGTTATAAACTCGTATTATTGAGTCAATAATTCTCAATATTGATTACTCATATCTTCATACTGACCGCTGCTACGGTAACACGATTTTTTTGCTACAAAGCAATGCAGATCTCACTCAGTTTGATAATCCCGGGAACTCCCCATATCCAGGCCAGTAGTTTACCACTACGCCACCTGCATGACACTGAGCTCCAAAGTATTTTAAGCCTTTTCATGACATCCACAGGCTGAAGTCATATAATTTATGTATCATGTGGACGCAAATCTGCACCAATGTATGGCAGTTCATAGCATCACACTAATGTACTAAAGTGCATTTTCGAAGGATAAAAAATATTAGTTATAGCTGAAAAATTCCAAAAGATGTCATTTGATTAGACTTCAGCGCTGAGCGTATCAAACACTGAACATGCGATAACATTAACATAACCAAATGAAGTTTGTTGATTGCTTTGCATTAAAATCTAAAACTTTACACGAGCAAAACATTCCCACAACATAGCCAATTGTTCCATTATCCATTCCTTACTTTTTTGAAAATTTACACATTTGTGCAAGAAAACAGGTAGCTGACTGACCAACGGGTGATCGACATACAATCAAAAACAGGCAGCAGATTGACTAATAAATGATGGACACACAATCAAAAGTCAACACACAGTCTCCCTCTATGGGTTACTTAGAGGATGAAATCGCATAACATTAGCCTCGGTCATTATCACATTTTTGGAATCAGAATACCAACACATTAACCTTGGTGGCAGACCATTTTCACAGGACATATGACTGAACAATGAGGACATATTTATAGGGCCTTCCAAACTAACGTCGACGGGTCGATGTTTTGGGGAGTTGCGGTCAGTATGAACGGTTAACTTTGGTCCTGGATCAAAGTTAACAGCGCCAGGCCTTTATCCAGGATTTCGAAAATGGGGTTCCCAATATTCCAGAGCCTCCCTGATTCCAATGACGTGCAAGTCTAATCCCCCACCCCCACGACCGTTCACCAGCAATACCCCTATACACAGACGAAGGTTTTTTACAAAAAAATGCGTAGACCACGGTTTTTACACCTAAGTTTACCAAACAGCCCGCTGTAGTGAGCTTTTTTACTTAACAACTGTGTAGACAAAGACTTTTACAACTAAATTGACGAAAACAGGCAAGTAGCTTACCAAACAGACATATTGGTTAAATGATGAGAGCACAATGTTTTTGGTGATCTCGAGTCAAATTGTTGTTATAAAGTTTGTCATACCATCTTAATTAGCTTCAATATTCTGTAAAATGAGTCATCAGAACTGCAGTTACACAACAAGAAAAATGTGCATATGAAGTGATTTATATTTTGGCAAAAGGTGTCACTGTTCCTCAACATTAAAATCTTAAAACACACAATGAAAAGCATGAAACAAGTGCAAACTCAAAAATTTTAAATGGGCATATTCTTGTGGC
Source organism: Phoronis australis (assembly GCA_002633005.1). Taxonomy (NCBI): domain Eukaryota; kingdom Metazoa; phylum Phoronida; family Phoronidae; genus Phoronis; species Phoronis australis. The sequence continues at coordinate 189,493 of NMRA01000517.1, forward strand.
ACAATATAGTATTAAAATAATGACATTTATACCACAATTTTAGCCTCAAATGGCAGATGCAATCATGTAATAACCCATAAAGTTATCTCACTATTGAGAAAACATTTTGGCGGGAAACCGAAGCCAGATTCGAACCCGGGTCTCAAGAGTGTCGAGTCGCCGTCTTTACCACTACACCACTCAGCGGCTGACGTCATAGAACGTGAAAATAGAATACTTAAATGAGCACACGCAACAATCACATGTTCAGCCAAGGGCATTGCACAGACATTTATACGCTATGAAACATAAGACGCATAATTTCCGTAAAAACGATATTTTATCAGTGAAATTTTTCTCTCGTGTTCTCTTACTTGTAAATCACCGATCTCCAATTTGAATGCGGGTATCGTGTCGTCAGGATCCTTTTACTTGAGCATTATAGTCAGTTACTAATGGCAACCTACTTTAGCAGACGATATTTTCCCGGTCGAAGCTTAACGTAATAAAATGTGTAGCAAGCTATAATAGTTGATAAATCTCAATTTATAGATTCACTTTATTTCTATTTTATTTAAATTTTCAATTGGTTTTGAGTATAAGCATTATTTGACAAAAATAGCTCGGCTTTTCTTAAAAGGTCACGACCTCCGACACCGGGCCTCTGACACAGAAAGTAGTTACAAAGCCGAGTTGAGTTGAGAAAGGTAGATCAATTCAGTGCAATGTTTCTCGTTCAGTATGTGGTATGAATAGATTATTACATGTTCTCAGTCGTTGGCCCCCTTATCTCGAGCCCTCGTGGATTTTGGAGAATTATCACCCCCTGGGCTAACGCCCCTCGGGAGATAATTCTACAAAATCCACTCGGGCTCTAGATAACGGGGGATAACGACTTTGCCATGTAATGATCTATATTTATTTCGCTTTTATGTTTATAAAAAAGATGAAAATCATGAAATTACAGCTCTGAAAAACCAGTTTGGACTTATACTAATGTAGGAACTTTATAGTAATGAACACAGAGCTAACGCCGCAAGGAGCCAGCAGTGGAAGAAACGTTGACAACCAAACATGTGCTAATATGCCTGAAAGGTGTTGGATACTGAATGCTTTCAACCAAGTTGTAAATTTCTTGCTACTTTGGAGCTGTCTTCCCTTCAACTATGTGCTTGGGCTTCATAGTCACCATTACAATGTGTGTCCAAACTTTAAAGTTTCCAATTGCCAGTGGCGTCCAAATGATACATTGGGCGTCCTTGCCAGGGCATCCAGATAAGTGCTAAGGTGTCCATTTAGACGCACAGGACGTACGATGCATAAAGACCTGAACAGCGCCAGTTAACATCACAGTAAACAGGTAGATTTAACAGTGGAGCGTCGCGCTCCGTGCAACATGAACGGTCAACTTGAGTCCCACCGAAGTTATCGCCAGGTGCCAATGTTATCAACAATTAAAGGGTAGTGTCGTCGCTAATAAATGCTTATAGTTTGCTCAAATAATCACCAATCTATTTAAAAATAAGTTTTCTGTCAATTACCACAATATATATGTTCCAAAATTGTCACATTCAAGTCCTTGTCTCAAAATGCCAATGTGGTTCGAGTATTCGAAAATACTTACAAAATAAAATCTTATTTTCTATACCCTTTCATTATGTTCATTTCGCCTTTCTTGCCCAAATCGGTTTTTAACAGTATTTGACCCTTGTTTGTGAGCGTATGATTACTGGTTGTCATCGATTATTTCCGTACCCACATTTCCGGCTCATCAGTTCAGGAACTTGTCCTGAAAGCCGCCAGTTTTTCCTTATAACTGAATGTGCTATTGCTTGCTCGAAAAGTCTTCATTATTTTGTTTTATTAGTAATATCTCGTGAATCGTTTGTTTTTCGATTAAATTTTTTTTCATTTTAAAAAAGTACTTTGCTATCATCAGAAAGGTAGTGCATTCTACTCCGTAAAAATCGAAAAAGTACCAAAATTGGGGCAAGCAGTGTAAAGTTATTGCAATTTTTGTGGTGAAATTTGGGTCACTTTGTTTGGATTGCGTAGGTCATATTGGAGAACAGCGAGATAAGTTACGAGTTTAAAACTTTGTGTAAATTGTTTTCGCCAACAATTTATGGTCAAATTTAGTGACACATATACTTTCTTACTATTCTGCATGATTCAACAGTTTTCACCAAATTTCAGCCTCACAGTTGTTATTTACCATTAGTGATAAATGTGCTCACAATTCATTTCTGGCGACACTGACAAAATGGCGACTTTTGCTGAACTGAAAGACATTTTCAACCAGCTACTTTGTAATTTGTGAAGATTTAACGTTGATACATTTTGGCAAAGCTGCTACAAAAAAGGAACTTTGTTCATTTTTTCGTATTTCTGTAAAAAATATGAGATATATTGAAATTATTTTACTGTGAATTTCCCATTCAGGTGATCTTACTCTAAGCTAAAAAAATAGTTGAAATAATTTTGAAATATATGATCTTACTCTAAGCTAAAAAAATAGTTGAAATAATTTTGAAGTGGTTTTTTGTTTGACTGTCAACTGCTGTTCAAGGCTTGATTCGGTGTCACAAACTGATTCATATTTTTCTAAATTTTAAGTCTCAATTGCTTTCAAGTCATGTTTTGTAACTGCTTTCTCAATTCAGGTTATAGTCAACAATATGAAAAACCTAAACTAGAGCAATAAGCTATGTTGGTTTGTGAAGCTTCAAGCCTCCAATTCTTGTTCCTTGCAACTTCATATTTTTTAAATCCTGGTTGCCAAATTCTGGTGTAAGGAAACGCTATTCGTTCTCCATGGTAACAGTTAGATGTATGTCCACTTTCATATCATGGAAACTTGTGCTGTTGGATGCATACATGTTGTAAAGTATTGTGCATTTTAAGTTACTTATCGTAAAAGGTTGAATGATTTTGGCTTAATGAATAAAAAATGATAACATTTTGTATTAGACTTGTCATACTTATGTGCTCGAAAGAGCCCCCTATTTGGAGAAATGGAAAAAGGTTTGCCTCAGTCAGAGAAGCACGAACTCCGAAAAAAGTAGAAAACGAGACAAAAGTCCACTAGAAGACAAGAAGTACCAAAATTTAGCGTCTGCAATTCATAGCTCTGAATGTACCCAGTGAATCTTATAGTAAAAGGTAGATATTCCCAAAAATTCCAGCCCCCACCCCCATTTTTTTAGGCTTGGTGCGCTCATGCAAAGTCTGGCAAATCTCTGTTGAAAGCTAACAACTTTGCACAGTTCGCCAGAAAAACCCAAGTTCTAAATAAACCTCGTTTGAGCGAGCGCTGTGACAAGGTAGGCCTAAGGGTAGCCTTGGTGCTAAGCTGTATAGGCCTACTAACAAAGATGTATTTTGACGATAGTCTTCATTGGTAGCTGGCACTGAGGCTAGCTAAGGGCTGCCGCGGCAGTGTGACACAGGACTAACCAGCTCGTAATTTTATGCAAGTGTCTGAAACTACTTTGAATATATACGGCATTTATGATTTGAACACTTTACTTCGACAAAACAGCTTGCAACCGCATGCCTTTACCATTCGCCAGTGTCTGGTCTCGATCCGCACCGGGTCCGATAGGCTGTGGTCCCGAGTCTGGCAAAATAATTTCTGTCAAAATTTATACGCCACATTTCTTCAGCAAATTCAATAAAATTGTTGGTATTTTAATTTATTAAAATTATTTTCCCCTCTTTTGCAGGCTGGTAACAGGCACTGCTCCAGTCGCACTGACGGCGTCTTCTTAGCCTGGGTTCCTGAATGAATTGTACTTACGGGTTCGCAGTAAGTTCAAAATGGCGGTGTGCTCTTCGGGTGCAAGTCGTGAGTGGCGCTTTTATTTAAGCTTTATTCGATTACGGATTGTGTATTAGTTATGGGGTAGGTACTTCTTGGATCCTTATAACATTCTCTAACCATGTAGTAAGGGTTAACAATATGTGCTTCTTGGACTTTAAAAAAATCTTAGCATGCAGCGCTACCTTGCAATTACTTTGATGACAACAGCGTCACATATTGTTTACTTCGATTTCCGTTAACTACTGAAGTCGGTATGAACGGTTTACTTAACTTCATGATTTACGTCAACCAGAATAAAGTCAACATGAAAAAGGGCCTCATGTGTCTAGTACAAGAAACAAGCTTTATTTTATGACAGTTATATTGAGAGCTACACCAGATGGCAGCTTGTACCAAGAAGATATAATGTGACTTATTCAGTTTTAAGTGGTGTCGTTAAACAGACAATGAAAATTTAATTATTGCCAGTTTGTCACGTAAAGTCATGATGTCAATAACTACACTTAGCCGCCAATAGAAAAACTATTGAGTACTTCCGTAACTCACCGGCAATTTCCATACCGTCCTTGACCTCGACGGGCCCAGGGTGGAAGTGTGTGGGGGCTTCTTGTGAACATTTTTGTTCTTTGACTGCGAATTTCTTACGAAGTCGCCGTAACAGGACACCGTGAATGGTATTGGGAGAAAGAACAATTCTTCATGGTTTGTTGAACCCCTGTTTTGTGTAAATTTATTGAGTTTTATGTTTGCTATCGACCGCTGAAGTGAAGCACCCGTGGAATTTCAAGTCCGAAGTGTCATAACTTGTAGTATTATATGTAGTATATTGGGGACAATCAGAAGCTGAGGACGCCTTGTTTTGAATGCGGTAACAACAAGTTGGTTTACCGACAACGAGTTGGACTAACAGTGGAAAAAGCAAGTTCAAAATTTTTGAAAATTCACAAAATTTAAGTAGCAATGTCACGATAAATAGTACTGAAAATTCTTAAATTAAAATACTACTTGTGAGGAAATCACAACAGATGCTAGCAACACATTCTCAGGAACATCACATTGACAATGTCATTGTGGTGTGTCTATCCAGGTACAGAGTTGTCTTCTATCGCTATCTTCATCCATTTTCTCTTAGCTGACACCATTCGAAAGTTCAAGAAAATATATTTCATAACATTTGAGTAATCTTCTCCAGAAATACCACAGATTGTACATGAAATTAGAAAGAATGTGAAACGGTGTCGAATATGGTACACTTACATTACTACGCTACTTATTTACGGACAGGTTACGTGACTAGGGGCCGGTGGCCTGTTCATATGGAATAAATCTATCGTACATATAATGTGACTGATGAAAGAGACGCCCCGACAACTAAACCAGAGACGGAAACGTGTTCACGAAAAACTAGTTTTCAGTGAAATTGAAAACAGAAAAGTCGAGCATTGAATGGATTTGAGAGAAACAAGAACATTAACATGTAAACAAAACAGCAAACTCACCACAAAACCAGAATCAGACAGTCAGTTTATCGCCTACTGTCTTTTCCCAAAGAAGCACGAGACAACCGAACTGTAAAAATTAAGAAATTTCACAAAATGACATTACATCTGAAAGCACTGAACACAACTGTGCAGGGAATATGGCGAGAAGTGTTGTGATGTCATCAGAAATCGTGTTGTAGTAATGACGTAGCCGATGTACCGGCTAGTATCTCAGCCTTACAAAAGATGTCAGTCTGATGTCGATACGAGCAGCTGGTGGCATCATAGACTATGGTGGCATCTGCGGTTTGACTAGCTTGAAAAGCGGGACTGACATCCGCGGGATGAAAGGCGAGGACTTTATTTCTATTCCGAAGCGTGGCAGATGTTGTGCAGTAACACCAAAGATACTATAAAATCTTTGGTAACACTCGAAAACGTCCTATTGGTGATTTTTTTGTTTTTTTAATAGAGCGGGAAAATACGAGTGCCCATGCGCCGCCAAAAATGGTCCAGTCGTTTTGCGCCGGAAACGGTCCGGAAATAGAGTTACTACATGGCCGCACGACGACGGACAGTGATTGCGTCAAGCAAGTGGGACATTTTGGTGGTGTGGCGGGGGAGCCAGTTGGCAACTAAGGGACAAGGGCCACCCTTTTCATTGCAAAATTCCTCAATCCAATATTCATGACGGCGACATCCCGTTGCTCCCAACTTGTTCGAATCTATAGCCCAACAACAAGTTGGAAAGTTTACCCCCTTAACCAATATCTTACACGACTGATTGACTCCATTCTGGCGAAAAGTTACTGAACGACAGAACGCTGTTAGCTCAGCCATTCATGAGACGTACCCGGTCCGGCGCTTCCTCTGCCTAAGATCGCCAACTGTTGCCGATATGTCTGTCTACGCATAAGGAAAGTGACCGTTGGGTACTCGGATCAGTAAGCGAAGGCCATTATAGCGTTCTGTCGTTCAGTAACTTTTCCAGACGTGAGGGGTGATGAACGTGCAATAACATCTAGCTCTTTTGTTAACTGCCCAGCTCAGTCTTTTCTCCCGTATGATAACAAGCAGGCTTCAAAGGAAACGTACCAGGTGGTTGCACGCTGTTTGGCGAACGCGTATGAACACAGTCAAACCCAGTGCGTTGGTAATCCGTTTGGACAGAATAGTGTTGTAGTTCTTTTGGGCGATTTTGGTGATTCAAAAACGGAACATGATCAGCATTTGAAGAGGAATTCATAAATGCTATTGGTTTAAGCTCAAATGTATTATAACTTAACTTCCATTTTATCAGCCCAGCCCAGTCAGGCTAGATTGGCCTAAGACCTGATCGGAAATAATTAGAGCAATTATCGAACAAAAGAGCGCCGGCCTTCCAACCATAAATGCCAGAATGGAGTTAATCTCGTGTAAGGTATTAGCTACTGGGGTAAACTTCCAACTTGTTGTTGGGCTATAGAATCGAACAAGTTGGGAGCCAGGGGGCAACGAGGTGTCGCCGTCATGCAATATACCTAACCGAGACAGTATATAGAGATAGTGTTCAGTTACCTCACGAAGTGTGCTTTAATTAACGAATTGCAATTACTATTGCACACCCAACCGGACGCGCCCTTATCACGAACACCGGAAAGTGACAATTTCACGCCTGCGCGGCACTTCCACCGTGCCCGCACTGGTTGCGCCGGTGTTTATGATAAGACTTCATATCTCCAAAGTTTCATCAAGATGACACTTTTTAAAATAATCATAAAGAAGCAAACCGGTAAATACTCACAATGGCTGTCATGAACGTAACCATGACGATGGCTAGCGACAGTGACTTCAGTTGAGGTTACTTTTTCGACGGTATAACTTAAGTTACAAAACGTAAGCAGCTATAAATCCTATATAGTTACGCCCGAGAAGTAAACATTTTGATTTAAACCACCCTGTCTGCTCAGTGGCTTATCATATTAGTCGGATGAGAAATGATTTTTGTGTTTGTTAAGAAGTCGGGGCCCCGCATAAAATGACGTCACGCTTGCTGGTAGATAGCGAACTGTCAGTTCTTCCAAAGTCACGCCCAATTTGACTAAAAGTTACAACGATGAGTTGTTTACCAAACATTTCTTTATGCGATGACTTAGCGTGCAAAACGATCCCATTTCAGTGTCGTCAAGTGTGCTTCGTAAAACATAAAGAATTATTGCGCGCGGCGTGGCGGTAAACTCTACCAGTGTTTTGAAGCACAGGTAACTTAGAAAAAAGAACACTGACTCACCCTTTAGTCAAATCTTTAGGTAAACGGGTGGCGTAATTAAAAACAGGAAACTGGAAGTCCTTTATTTTGCAAGTCTTTGTAATGATTAGACCTCAGTTCATTTCGTAATTACATCCGGTCAGTTCCCAACTACCCCTGTACAACATAATTACACATTCGCTTCATAAATACACCCGTAGTTCATAACTACACCTGTACAACATAATTACACATTCGCTTCATAAATACACCCGTAGTTCATAACTACACCTGTACAACATAATTACACATTCGCTTCATAANAGTTCTTCCAAAGTCACGCCCAATTTGACTAAAAGTTACAACGATGAGTTGTCTACCAAACATTTCTTTATGCGATGACAGCGTGCAAAACGATCCCATTTCAGTGTCGTCAAGTGTGCTTCGTAAAACATAAAGAATTATTGCGCGCGGCGTGGCGGTAAACTCGACCAGTGTTTTGAAGCACAGCCGGGTAACTTAGAAAAAAGAACACTGACTCACCCTTTAGTCAAATCTTTAGGTAAACGGGTGGCGTAATTAAAAACAGGAAACTGGAAATCCTTTATTTTGCAGTCTTTGTAATGATTAGACCTCAGTTCATTTCGTAATTACATCCGGTCAGTTCCCAACTACCCCTGTACAACATAATTACACATTCGCTTCATAAATACACCCGTAGTTCATAACTACACCTGCAATCCTACACCTACAATACATCCTCACTTCATAATTATACCGTCAGTTCATAACTACCGGGTGACCTTGAGTTCATGATTAAACTTTCACTTCATAATCATGACATCACTTCAAAATTACACTTTCGCTTCAATTACATCTTCGCTTCACAATTACACCTTCAATTCAGTACACTTCATAATTACACCTTCGGCTTCATAATTTAGTATACTTCGGCAGCCTCTCTGGTGCATAGTTTTAGGTTCATGTTGATTTCAATGAGATTTTGAGAAGAGAATAAGACGAGTTCCCAGTGCTGTTGCCTATTGTAAAAATTTTTACACAGCGACTTCGTTGTGTTGTCCTTACCGGCACTAGGCTAATACCATACGTTATGTTGTCCTTACCGGCACTTAGGCTAATACCATACGTTATGTTGTCCTTACCGGCACTAGGCTCATACCATACGTTATGTTGTCCTTACCGGCACTAGGCTAATACCATACGTTATGTTGTCCTTACCGGCACTAGGTTAATACCATACGTTATGTTGTCCTTACCGGCACTTAGGCTAATACCATGCGTTATGTTGTCCTTACCGGCACTATTATTTTCCTGCAGGCAGATTATTTTGACATTTTCACCCCTGTTTCCATGGTCAGCGAATTTATTAGGGCAACTTTTTCGTTACATAAATCGTCAATTAGCATAATTTTTTGTACATTAGGGCCGCTATTATTCAAAATTCTTGTGCATACACCTATACTGTACAAGGCACCACAGATGAACTATCATGATATTTGAGCCTATGTTCCTATAGTCAATTACGTTAAAGAAATCAGTTGGCATGTTGTTGCATGACAAGTTTGTATAATTATTGAAATTTGCATAATTTATGCAAATTAAGGCCGCCATTATTCAAAATAGTGTGCTTTTAGCTGGGGTATTATCACCACAGGTAAACTATTATGATATTTGAATCTATGTACCTATGGTCAATTAGGATACTAAAATCAGTTTTCAAATTGCATGATCAATTTGCATAAGTTATGAAAATAAAGGCGGGTATTATTAAAAATTCTGTTTCTCACCTGCTCGTATCTTTCTCCGTCACGGGAGCACTACATGTAGATTATTTTGATATTTGTACTCATGAATTTAATGCAATCTGTCATCACATCATAAACATAATTAATCAGTAATTAAGTACGCAACATTACAAATTCTATTTTTTTCTAATACCCAATAGATGACCGAATTGTTTAACTGCATAAGCCCAGGACAACAATCTATCGAATGAAGAACAATCACAAGATGTTTCAAATGCTAATTCAACTCTCAGAACGTGAGCACACTACAGAACAACATGCCCAAAATTTTGTGTGGGGCAGACAATTGGCGTTGCAACTGTATCTACTTGAATTATGTGTTATCTTTGCAGTCACACCGAATCATCTCCAGTATGCAATAGAGGCGAGTTGGATACCATGCAGATGGTAAGAGTGATTTATTTATGACATCTTTCTTCCATCCATAGTCCACTGGATCTAGAGCTAGTGACATTCCGCCACATGACTGACTGTTAGTGAGCTCTATTTACGTTCTCTCTAAATGCCTCTCTTGTCGATGACAGAGTACACAGTTTGGGGGCGGAAGTATAACCCTTGCTGTGTTCTTACCCATACTGGTTAGTAGTCTTGTTCGTCACATCTTCCTGATTCTCGTCATTCCGTAACATGCACACATGCATTCTGTCACCTGTTTTATGACATCACAATAATGCGCGTTAATAGTGCCGATGGCACACAGGTCATGTTCAGCCCTCTATATTTTAACGATGGATCCATCTCCACAGTAGCATACCACCGTGTTACACATCTACAGCGCATAGGCAGGGAGGAGACCTTCACAATATCACTGCATGTTTACATTGTCAACTTAATGATTGTGGTATTTGAATCTGTTTCTTGTCATAGTAATGCACACGATGCACAAATACATTTGTGTCAGCTGGAACAACAAAAAATTTGCTAACTTCAAATGGAACATGTCACGTCTTGCTGCACAATAATGGAGCCGCCTTCTTCATGGGATGACTCCAGCAAATACCTGCTGCCAATGTCCTTGTATAATGTTAAGGGACAGGGATCTTCATCAGTGATTTCCTACTTGTGTTCCTTACGTACTGAAGACATTGCCTGTCTAATGCTTATTGTTTCATCTATATTACATAGGCGGATTTGCCCCCCCCCCTTGGCTGCTGGAAAAAATAAAAGAGCAAGAGTGTGAGGAAATATTGAGTTTTTTAATTTACTTAACTAACCCCTGTAATTAACATGATTTTACAATGTCTGCAGTTTTAGATTGTGCGTGCGTAAGAATCGGTTTGCCGTTTTTTTTTTGTTTTTTTTTTGTAGTCCGCACCCCTCACAAATTCGAGTCCACGCGAGCGTCCTTTGCCCTTCGCGCGCCGGGTTCCCCGAGACAAGATATTGTGGCCCCGCTTATGGTATCCTAGATCCGCCACTGTATAGATTGTTGGAGTAGCAGTTCTGTCACTGCTAATATTCCCTACTGGGCATCTACATCAAGACATGTCTTACTTTCTTCTGTGTGATAGGTTTCAGTACAAGATTTCTCTTCATCTCTCCAAGGGTTGCTTCAAGCAACTTGTGCCCAGAGCTTAAAGTGTAATTTGCAAGGTTCAAGCATGTTAAATTGCAATACTATCTTCAAGGTATTGTTATTTGGATGTATTTTATTCAAATTAGTGTATAATTGTATCTTTAGTTATTTTAAGAAAGCGAAAATAAAAATAAACGCGAAAAGTTGACCTTTGACACCGTGACATGGTGTTGGGAACACAAACTAGATCATATCCCACAATGCACTTCACCGCCATTATATCACAGTACACGACAAACAAAGACCTTCAATCTTGGCGTGTTTTAGCAATGGTGCATCGGTGTGTGTGCGCTAACTGTTCTAATATCACCCAGGTGGAAGGCGTGAGCCCATTTAAATTCCCAAAGGACAAGCATCTGGTCGCGTAATGGCACGTTTTCGTGTGCACTGCTCGTCTTTGGAAAATGACTGTCGAGTCAGCCTTCTGTCGGAGCCCGGCGAAATATGCTCCGACCATTTTAGGACGGCTGCTTCGACGACAAACACATCATGCAGGTTGAAGGTTGTCTCGTGAAAAGGTAAGTTACCTTTATAATTATGATGTCTAAGAATTCATGACGCTTTCGCAGTGCCTGAACAATAACGATCTTTATAAAGATCTTTTTTCACAATCACCATAGTTCTCAAGTGCTTAAAAATTTGTTGATTTTCAATGAAAGATTTAGTTATAAATGGATCAGTAAATTTAAAAACCACAGCCAAGAAAGCTGATCTCAAAATATGCATGTATTTTGAAAAGAATGCAGACTATGAATAAAGTAAAACACGATGGTAACTCAATTCCAAGGTTTTGATTATAAAGTAATCTGCTTCAAAATAAAAAACAGGACTAAAATCTAGTTTGGGCTTTTGCTTGAAGGTGATAAAAGTAGGAAAAAACTTGCAATTAGACGTCGTCGTGTTTTACTTTAATCATGGACTACTCGGGATTCAAAATGTTTTTTTTACTTTTGAATTGCTGCTGTTGTGCTTTTCAGAGTATGTGTATGAAGTAAGGGAAACACGTTGCACCCTTAGTGCGGAACAGAGAAGCTGGTGATCTTGAAAGTCGCTTAGAAATTGATTGCCCCTCCAATGCCGATTGCCGGTGCTCCAGATGCGTCCAAGGAGGATGCCGTGGTACAGATGAGGATCCGTTGTCCAAATAAATTCAGACTGGCTGCTTTGTCAAATGGACAGCACTGGAATTACTTTCCGTCACATACTTGACAGTCGCTACCAATGTTTTAGATTAAACTTTTGAGGGTGGTACAGATAGCAATGCCAGAGTGTTTATTATAGTACCAGTACTGGAAATTGTGAAAAAGGTTTTGTGCTATCCCATTTGTATAGATAAACACGGTGATATGCTATGATCTTATGTTGAAACCAGTGTAGGATTTAGAGGGGGGCATGGTCCCCCCTAAAATTCTCCTAGATTCCATTTGACAGTTCTGTGTGGAAATGCCTGACGGGCAAAATCATGGTTAATACTGTGTCCTGGCCCCCCTAACTCAAAATCCTGGATCTGCCCCTAGAAATATTTCAATCTTTCTTCAATAGAGTGACTATAAATATTGTTGCATAGCTTTTTAGGTATATTTGATTTGCACTAAACTGTTGCTGTCCCATACAGTGCATGTTTGGGTCATCAGTCTTTTTTTGCCACGATATCATCCAAATTGTACGATTAATCAATTGCACAGAATTCGAACATTTTCTTGAGAATTTTTGAGTGAGCGGTACTAGCACTCACTCCAGATTTCTCACTTCCTGCACATGTGTGTACTTTTTGTGTTTTTATACCACGTCGTAGACATCTAAAACTATCGCATACTGGAGCTTTTGGGTTGAGATTTAGTGATTGCTGTGTTGTGTTAGTTGATATCTAATTGAATTACAATAGAACTCGCTAAGTTGGATCCAGTGAGGCAGATATTTAATCAAAGTCAGAGTTATTTGGAGGCGTTACTGCGGAATAAATGCTAACCTTTCTAAAGTTCCACTGAAGCACTACCAATTTAAAGAGTTCTACTGTATAAGAAGAGGGCAGGAGATTCAGTCTCGACCTCAGACAATGGCCCAGATTCAAAACTTAATTTTTTATGTAACAGTCATACTGTTCAATGTGTTCACTTCAAGCACCAAACTGGCCTCCAATGTGACCAATTCCTCTGTTTACCAAGCTAAACCATACGTTTAGCTGATGTTGAGTTTAGAGGTTTATAATGTCTGAATTACACTTGTCATGACCATGTTATTATATGTAACCAGGTTGATGAGCATCAATAAATGCTGCTCGCTGTGTCAATTATTTACCATTCTGAGAGGCACAGAAGTCTATTCATGGAATGCCAACTTCCATTTCTTGCCACTGAGGTTGTGCTGCGATTGCATTCGATTGTTACGATGTTTGTTCTTTCTATGGAATTTGTCACTACAACGTTTTGCAACTTATCCGAATTACATAAGGCTAGTCCCTGAATCACAACATTTAATAATAAAATACATTGGTCATGTGCAGGAGTTGGCATTACAGGGCTAAGACAACTGCTGATATCTATAAATGGATGAAACTATTAAGAAAATTCATGGAACTCAAAATCCTCATTTCTTGGCTGAGGGTAGAAAGCACTGATGCAAACTACTGCGCATGCTGGAATGACACCGCAGACAATTCGTCCTAAGTGACCGTGTACCCATCTTTGTAACTGTCTGTTGGCCACGTGTCGCATCCGTTTATCCAAGGGCCTGTCATAACCATTAGGATATTGACTTTTATATTGCAGCCATGCAGTCTCCAAAACACCACGATTGATGCATACAGATTTAAAACCCCCATGCGCATGCGCTACAATACATTTTTTCTTCTGTTTAAGTTATCATGCTTCATTTCTTCATCAAGTTTTGCAACAACCATGTCGATCTCTTGACAACACACTCTTTCTTCAACTACTAGGGTTGTCTGACAGTCGCCAGAGGTGCACCTGCAAAATGTGTCAACAATAATACATTACTTCACTAAACATCAAAATTTCGAATTGAAAAATTTACCAACAGCGCCTTAAGTTTGCCAAAATTAATTGAGGGGTCTGCATACGACTTCATTTTTCAAGAAAATTGATTGTTTAGAGTAAACCACACTTGAGCAGTGACCTGTTTACAACAGAATAAAAATCAAATCTGTTTCCAAAAAACAAACTTTGGAACATCGCAACCTATTTACTTTTTAAACAAATATATAGTGGTACACCCAAGGCAGTAGTAGATCATGACCGGGGGATATATGTACGGGCATTAGCAGCCGATTTCATAAATGTGGTTTACCAAAACTAGGTTTAAGACTTTCTAACCTGGTCTTCCTAAACCTGGTCTAATTTTAGACCTAACCTATGGCTAAGTATAGGCTCTCCCGCGATATCCCAGGCGACCGGCAGTGGCGCTGCACACTACGACTCCGTTTCCGTCGTCTGCTCCACTGTGCAATGAAGAAAATTTACTTCATTTTTTAAAGAAAATGGAACCTGAATGACGATGAAAAAACAGAAGCTGCTGGTCAGATGTGAATTTTAATCGAAGCCTTAATGAATCACTCAGAAACTCATAATTCTCTCTTTGTCAAACCTTAACTTAAGACGATTTTCAAAGCAATCCCGTCATTATTGCCAACACGAAAAACGGATTTGGTCTTTTGGGCATTTGAAGACTATTTTAAATACAACAAATTTGTTAAGAACCGATTGCACAAAATATAAAACTTGTAATAATCATAACGAACAGAAGTTGGTTTCGCGCGCAAACGCTGTGGACCATAAAAAAGTAGGTTTCTCAGTACATGATTAGCAGTTAAATCGTGGTGGTGTAGTGGTAAAGCACGCGCGCCCTATCCGCCAGGTTGTGAGTTCGAGTCTGTGGTACTTGCAGCTTTCCCTGTTTGACACGTTCTCCGTGTTTTTTTTTTCCTTTTTTTCTTGGATAATACTTCAGGAATCAAGGAAAATGCTTAATTTTTAGAGGAAAAAACAGAAAATTTTCCTGGGCGGGAGGGGGGTTTGCCCATTCGGTGCTGTGCGCATGTACAATCGTGGTTTACGCAAATGCTTACAGCCGGACAAAATGTTGCCCCCCCCCCTTGTGATATCCTAGATCCGCCACTGCAATTTATTGATTTAGTGCCAAAAATAACGGCAATTTGCCAAAATGACATTCAAATCACCTTCGGCTGAAGCGATGCCTCGGTCAACGTAACTTTTCTCCTATAATTAGAAGACACTAGCCTAAACCTCTACGTGCCCTTCCTAAAAGTGTTACGCTTTGAAGTCATGTCTCTGTTTTCACATTGGAAGTAAAAAAACGAAAATTCATCAAATTTACTCACCTTGCCTGGCTTCTCTTCTCGCGCCAAATTTCGTTCCCGATCGCCTTCCGGTCGTTCTCGATCGCGGGTTGGCCGAGGTGTATTGCAAAGCTTCAAGTGCTGTGTCCAATTGAGGCCGGGTGTCCAGTGGAAGACCGGCAGATCTCTATCCGAGTCTGCCACATTGTCCTTAAATGACGTTGTATGAATGAAAACGCATAACGGAGAGAAAAATCACACACACGAACGCGCGCGCACGCACGCACGCACGCACGCACGCACGCACGCATGCACACACATTAAATGTTGCACCTCATGTTCACGCCCATGACTTTTCTGTATTAGTTGAAGACAGCCGTGTTCAAGATGTTTTGCTGAAAGCTGCCCACGTACACACGAAATATTCAGGGTGTCCCATCGAAACAGGAACCCCAGTGTATAATATTCCGGAGTCGAAAACAAACATCATTTCCCGAGAGATTTCTTAGAATTTTAGGAAATGTCGCTTGTGCATGCCACGGGCGTACTGTTTTCAAAACGAGACGTTTATTTAAAAGGCGGAGAATTATTAGAAAATGATGTTTATTAGATTGTGTTTTTTTTCACTTAAACGGCTGAGGGTAATTGTTTTCAATATCACGACATTGGCCTAAAACATAATTTTGGTATCGTTGGATTCCTCGCATTGCTAACATTCCAAAAATACACGAAATTGTCTCCTGCCCCGTCTACTATTCAGAATCGACGATGCTGTTTCATTTATTAGCAACAGGTATTGCTGTAAGTTGAGTTGACCAATCATGGCAGTACCAACCGAGAGATACATGTAGTGCGCACAGAAATTTGACGCCAAAAAGTGAGCGGAAACGCGGTAGGGGACACATGCATACATTTTTGGAATGAGAACGATGGGCTGGAATAGAGGTGAATGTCGTCATATTGTAAACAGTTACCAAGGTAAGTATCATTTGACTCAGATTTTGCATGCGGTAGGTAGAGCACAGGTTTGATATTCGCGTTTATTAGCGTTGCTTTGTGTTTATTTAATGAATGACTTTTTAAAGGACGTTTGTGTGTTTAGTCAAATGCCTAAAAAATCGTAGATTCTAAATCACCATATATTTTTTAAACGTAGGCTTTTAGAATGTGATTTATTGAATTTTCATCAGTCTGCCATTAATTGGGTCATGTGGTCAGGTATTTTATTATAATTTAGCAACAAAGAAAGATACATTGATAGCAATAATCGGAATCAATAACATAACTGAATTCCATGTGATATAAGTGATCAAGAAAAAAACTAAAAAACGTCGTTAAATTTTTCTTAATTAGGCATATTATTTCGTTTTCGCTTTATCTAACTTTTTTGTGAACACCAGAGAAGTCGTATAAGTTGATATCTTCTCAGAATTGTAAAAACAATTCCTCATTGTGTTTTGGAGAGCAGTGCCTACAACAAAGTATCAGAAAGTTTCGAATTATCGATCAGCTGTTACCGAGATATGATGTTCCCAAAGTAGTCAGATTTAGACATTAGTGTGATCCTATTATTCTGTGCTTGAAAACATGGTCAGTTTCGTGGCTAGATGTCTAATGGGGGTCTTGATGACCTCAGTGGCCGGATGTCTAATGGGGGTCTTGATGACCTCAGTGGCTGGATGTCTAATGACCGTCTTGATGACCTCAGTGGCCGGATGTCTAATGACCGTCTTGATGACCTCAGTGGCCGGATGTCTAATGNACTTCGCTAAGTGGCCAGGGTGTGCAAAAGTTGAATAGTTCTTAAAACATTGATTGCAATGTTGAAAAATGACCTCAGATTCAATCACTCATAATCGCAATTCTTGAATCTAAAACGTCTCATTTTCAAACAGGGACAGCATCTGGGGCACGGAGATAATTTATTTGATTTCTGGGTTGCGGCGACTTACGAGCGGCTTCAAATCTGGGAAGAATGGATGTGACATTCCGTTTTGGTGAAGACTGGCAGGGATAGGGTAACCTACTACATTTAGTTCCGACCCGACCATGGGTATGTTTCCGATTCGGTGGCTGAGGTTGAAGCATCGCGGATAAACTTTTCAGTCCCGCTAGGGTGAAATGATGCAATCTTGACATGGATTTGGTGAATGTATCGTGGTTAATAATTCATTAATATTCTTACTTCATGTTCTGTGCAAAATATAAGTTCGCTTTCTTTTTTCTGTATTCACAATAAATGCTTTGGTGTCCACTTTCGCATGCGCAAGAAACCCAGAAATTTAAAGTGTATTAATACCGGGACGTTGTTGTCGTTGAACTAGGTGCTTCTTTGCGTCTAAGTCAAAAGATGTATTTTTGCATATTGAAGCATAAAAATTACACCTCAGTCCGAAATTTCCTACATTTTTGAGGTAGTGAACCTTCGGAGTAGTGAACACGTTTGAGTAATGTCTTCGGAGTAGTGGGTTGTTCTCATTTCCAACGCTATGTCATGAGCCTGACTAAAATTCCAAGTCATTCTGTGACTAAATGTTTCCGTCCCGAGTATTTGATGGAGTATGATAATGATTCAATTTTAAAACCACGCATGGTTCGAAAGTTTGGCAGAGGATAACGCTCAGTATTCCGGAAATAAAAAACTTTGTGGACCACAATAGGCCTACATCCAAATTTGGGTCCCGTTTTTGCTAGAAAACATCATGGCATCCTCATTTCTGGGATTAGGCTTACGAATTTCGTCTCATCTCAAGAAAATGGAGCGTCAAGATCTAGTCATCGTCGTGTACACGGATTACCCTTCTGCCGGGTTTAGCTGCGAAAGGGCGCTACCGAGGAAATGGCCGACGCTTGCGAAATATGATCAAAAGGCCCACCGCTTTAGAAATCCGAACCAACGCCCGCTCAATGTTGGCTACAGTGCCTCCCGTTCATTAACGCGAGGACCTCGCTAAAAAGAACACGTTGCGTGGTTAGGCGAGATATTGTTGTGTTTTTTAAATGAGAACTCGTGACTTGGGCTAAATTTTAGCTAGGTACTAGCGTAGGCCCGCGGGGTGGGGGGTTATTAGTTGTTTCCCCGTTGTGGGTCATTGTATACTCTTAGATTTCCAGTGTCTAGACAGATACCCGGATGAACTAGTTCATAAGACAAATGGTGGAGGGAAAACATCTCCTATGTCTCTTCAGACATTCGCACCCCCGAATTGCCAAAAGGAACCTGGGGGGAATTTTAGGGGGGCATGGCCCTTTTGGATCCCCATCTAAATCCGCTACTGGATGGCACCCAACAACCGGGGTACGGCGCCACGTTACGTGGTACGCCGACACGCCTTCACTAGCACTTGTCCTCCCCTTACTTCATGTCTGGCATTGAAGTTTTTAGATTTCAAGGCACAGCTCAAGCTAAAAGAAACTTCGCTGACATGCGGTGAATTGCGAATTAACCTGTTCTGTAATGTTCATGTGTTTGACCATGAAAATACAAAACTTTCGAGCTGATTGTAAGAAAAACAGGACATTAATAGTGTAATGGACGTCTTCACTATGAAATGAACAATTGGAGCAGTTTCATTCTCGACTCAACTAGAACTGAATTTGCAGATACATGTAGTTTTCTACTTCTTTCCAGAAGAAAACTTTAGACAACTGAAGAAAACATAGCGATTGCTAAAACAATTTGACCAAAACCCTTGAATCAACAAGTTCGTGTGAAACGCATGGTCAGTCCTCAATGCTCAGCTGCAGCGACGAAAGACGATGTAAACTAGATCAGGGTCACGTGGTTTGACTGCCACGTAGGGTATGGTGCAACCGCCGAAGTAATGTCACGGGAATACCGGGCGTTCATTGCAAGCCAATGATAACAACACAATGAGGTTGCTTTGGTTTTGCAAACTATGTCTGTAAAGAAAATCGTTTTTGACACCTGAATTAAGGCATTAATGCTGCAAACACTTTAGCAGAATATACGCTTCGTAAGCTCATTCAAAATGTTTGTCTGCCGGACTGAGCAGGAAATTGTAATTGTGTGCGATGTTGGGAGATACTTACAGTATGAGGTTTCAAAACTGGGACCAACCGTACTGTCTTTGCAAAACAAAAACGTCCAAACGAAATTACAAAGCAGTAAAACCGAAAATGTTGGTCAAATTACTTTTTAATACCCTCAACTAAAGTAAAATTACCACTGAGTTGAGAACCATTCCTTCTCCGTCTCTCCGTCTCAGTCCCCTTGTATTCAGTACATATTTTTGTATACAATTTTCTAAATTTTCAATGGCTCTCATTTAAGACCTTTATTAAATTTGTAAGTTTTAGGAAAGTCTCCCAGTATTCGTCGGACCAAAATCCAATCCTTGAAACAAGAATCGTCGCCAGAAATTTGAACGAGGTCAGAAAGAATCTATTCCCACAAGGTGACGCTGGTGATCGGAAATCGTGAACTTCGGTCCGCTGCTGTTTTCTCTTGCACAGACCCTCTTCATTCGATATCCGTGATGTCAGAGTCAGCCTGAGTGTGAGGCCCGGGAACCAGATTACTGTTTCCCTCGGGCTCTACGTACGCTCTCTGATTGATTGCGTAATCACTGCTATAGAAGAGATTAGTCTTGTGTTGCAGGGTGTGGGAGACGACCATGGAGAGAGAAAGGAAACTTGTATTTTACGTAAACGGAGTTAAGGTAACACATTGAAATTTTGTCAGATCTGCACTGAAGCAGTTGATTGTACCTGAGAGAGTCTACGGGTCTGTCTATGTAGTGTACTCATGCGGGTGTACCGCATAAGTTAGTCAGTCTGTCGGTGTACCCAAGCCGGTGTACCGCATAGGGCTGTCTGTCTGTGGTGCGCCCAAGCGAGTGTACCACGTAACTTTGTCCAATTGATTTAGGTTTGAGGTAAAAAACACATTACGAACTTGCATGGACGTGCTTGATAACGTTGTGGATATACATGTAGATGAGACAGGCAGTACAAGCCTCAGTGGTTACGTAAAACGGGCTAATCTGACAGTAACCCTTGGACATTGAGTAATATACAGCGGGAACAGGCTAGATCACAGAGTCATGAACTTTACAAACGGCACCGTCACAAGGCCAAAATACCCTGATTGGTTCTGGCCTTCACCGACACATTTTGAAACATGCTCCTCATGGCTGGCACCAGGTGATGTTGCGTAACTGAACAAAAAATGATCCCGCCCCGTATTGGGACGCTGGGGGTAAAAAGTAAAATCTCTACTTAGTTCAGCTATCATGTGACTTTGTCAGGCTTTATGGAACATGGACAACTATATGAATATCGCACAACAAACCGATTTTCAAGAAAAGGCACAGATTAGAACCAACTACACTTTTTTGGCCTGAAACCGACGAGAGCCAATTGTCAACCAATAATACAGTNTTGACCTTAGTGTCACTGTAACCTCAAATAACAATTCTTTTTCATGTTTTGCGATTTTCAATGTGAAAAATCCGCCTGTAGATGAAACAATATTCTAATCAATAAATTCTCAAAAACATTTAAAAATCAAATTAAATGCATGTTTTCCGAATCAAACGTAATTACGACAGCCTTCTTATTTTTCCGTCAGGTGTCACAGTTCGGTGGTCTGCAAAAACGTACACACATCTACGTAACTCGTTTGACCATCCGACTCCCCAATGGGTGTCTTTTCAAACAAAATATGAAATACCGGTAACTTTGAGAAATTAACTATTACCAAGTTTTTTGTTATTAGATGTGAACAAAAGTTGCGTTTGTAAAAAGATAAATGGTGTTACGCAATTTTCGAACACCTTAGCAAGAGAACTTTGGTGAAAATTGTCTTTAAAATGGATGCTAAAAATGTTAGTAACGCATGAGGATTTCAATTCTAATATCTAGTAGTAGTAATGGCAGTGACTGTGTGGTAACAACATGACAACAATAAGTGCACGTTTTGTTTAAGTAATCGCAAATCGCGACTGTTTTTTCTAATCCTTCTGAGATAAGGTGGTGCTAAGGTGAGCTCCGTGCCACTTTTAAGTTACCACGACTTTACAATGTAATTAAAGGTAACGCTAAGATGGCGTTAGCGGATTTATGTGTATCGTTATTGGTAAACTTAAGGTGACCTTATAAGGTGGCTTCGAGGTAGTCAGCCCAGGTCTTTACCACCACTCACTTTGAGATCGGCGTCCACCGACTAAAAACGTCCACCCGTATCAATTTCAGCAAAGGTTTCGTGTTTTTTATTTGTTAAAAAGCTGTACAAAGACTTATAGACAAGGATAAGTAAGACTTAAAACGCCAAGACTTTCTGAGTTCTGAGTAAAAAAACAAATCCCGCACCATTTTCAACGGCCTCTGATTTTTTGCAGGCTCTCCGTCGTTCACAATTGTCTCTCTTCAATACAGGTTCTCCTATACACGAGAGGCTGTGGCCCAAATCTATCAGAACACTTCTATCACTCGATCCTCTTCAGTGTAGGTTCTCATATGCATTGGAAGGTATTCGCTACATCACTATCACAGCTATTCCTTCTGAAGACAATGTAATTGTCAGAGAATAATAAACTGAACTTGATATTGTCATGAAGGCATGTTGCCATAGGCCTACCAATCAGAACGGGTGCTTTGGATGTCGTTCGGAAACTCTCATCTTTCTTACTAACTTGAAATCTCACGTTTAAATTCAGAAATCATAGGATACGGTACTCTATTAGAGGTATTTTGAAATAATGTTGATTGTAAGTTCAAAACAGATAAACACGGACGTATGTGTAATCCAGCCAACAAGGTCTTATTCGTCTTCAAGACTAACCAACTGTCCTACAATGAAATATAATATGTTTTGATGCCAACATTCTTCAATTATTTTGTTTCAGGTTACTACAATTGACTTTGAACCGGAAGAAAGCTTAGCAAAGTACTTGAGGAAAAATTGTATCCTTTGCTAAACAGATGTTTTGAATAAATTATAAGTATTTTCCCTGCAGATGGAGCCGCTGGGCGATGTATTGTAAGCTAACCACAAAACCTCTTACGTGTTACAAGATTTTGGTTGCATGAAAACCTAGTCTAGTTGAAGATATTTGTGCATGATGGATTCCGTTTAATTTCGCGATTTTAATTTTTTTTTATTGAATACGAAGTTTTCTGACTATTTCCAAGCCTCGTTATATATTATTTGCGTTTTAAAAAATTGTAGTCAGGGTAAATCGATGTGTGTTATGAGTCATTCAGTACGAGGATAATATGCAAAATATTATGAGTCATTACTGTACTTGAAATGAAAGGCAACGTTTCGCCAGCCTCTGCTGACTTTTTCAGCCTGTGCGAACTCTGGTGGATTCGGTCGGAATTGAGAAAATCGGCGGGAAACTTTAATCAGAACCCTGTCCCAGGTGTGTGATAGGTTGAATCACAAGTCTCCTCTTAGGTTCAAAGATGGATTTTCATTTCTTTCGTGTATGCACTCCTTGACTCCTCGTTCAATCCAAATTTTCTCCTTGTCAAAGATTAGTACATTGTCAAGGTCAAAGATGTTATGTGACCAGGTCCCTGACAGTTTGTAAATACGGCAGTCATAAGTGTCACCGTAACTAGGCCGACGATGTTGGTACAACCGTGCTTTCAAGGACTGCTTAGTTTTCCGTGCATAAGTTTCAGGGAACTCTCCGCACTGTATTCCATTGACCACATTAGCTATGTTTTCCTTAGGTTGTTTGTCCTTAGGGTTAACGAGTTTTTGTCTCAGAATGCCAACAGGTTTGAAAAGTATGGTGATATGAAATGTACTGAACATAGACTATAATTGTTCAGAAAGTCTTTCTACATAAGGAATAGATATCCTCGCCAATGATTGATCTGGTTGAGGAGCGTCAATGATGATAATTTCCAGTCTGGGTGTTCTACGGATAGCCTTGCTAAGGCCCAACGTGGGAATCCGCACGTTTCCAGAAAGTCACGAATCCTGTGTTTCTCTTATTGTCGTCAGAGACAATTAGGTCCGCACGGTGATACAGGGTATGAATTTTGTGCTCAACTGGACGGTGAGAGCCAGGCTGTAAATAGTAGTTTGTGTGTGTAGCTTTGCTTAACTTCGACCGAATCCACCAGAGGTCGCGCAGGCTTGAAAAAGCCAGCAGACTGAAGCTGGCGCAGTCTCGTCCTGATAGCACTGGTCCGTTTAGCCATTTGAGGCTTGGTTATGGGAAACCAATGGTATCAGAATTCTGACACATTCTTACGAAAGTCGCCGGAATATCACGAGTTATATAACTCTGAAATTTGCTGCAGTATAACATAAATATGAAAACTAACGGTATATTGCAGCAATTTAGGTCTAAATCATTTGTTTTGATTCGAACACAGATTAATTTCTATGATACTATTAATAAAAACAATTGAAAACGACCTTTATTTCGAACAATAACCGAAAGAATGCGTTTTACTTTATGAATCGCAGCAACAACGCCTGTGAAAATAATTTAATCTGCCTTTAATGACGTCAAGGCAGCGACCAATCATTGCGCACAAGGCAGTTCCACTAACTAACCTTCAAGCGGCTAAATAACCTCTTACAAAGCGCCACCCATACTCAAAAGTGGCCTTGTGCAAACATGATCGACACACGGAATTCCGTGTGTGGGCATCAACGCGCATGCTTGGTCGGAAGGTTATTGATCACATCGATCACACACTTTCTATGCACTGTACTTGTTTGGGTTTGCTACGGGATCGGGTTCCTTTGGTTTTGTTAACTTCGATTACTGCCCGTTTTAATAAATTGCAACTATTCAAGTCAAAGGTTGTCGCCATACTACGTAACAGTAAACTGAAAGGGGTTTCCCAGATTTCAGCCAATGGTAATGACTGAATGTTATGACGTCGGTTTAATTACTTTAACCAATGAGAACCCATGATACCTTTCGTAGCACTGTGAAGGAGGCACAGAACAGTTCTCACTGGGTTTTGCCCAGAAAAAAACCACATCACTTGATTTGTCACCTTTTCTTGTCAAAAACAGGGTGCAAAGAATGACATGTTTTCAGTTATTTCACATAAAAAGCCCTGCAGATGAGCGCAGAAACTTTATTCTCTCTTGTATTTTTGACCCTTTCGATCCCACTGGAAACCAAGCTAGACTAAGAAAAGTAGGGGCAAAAAAGTGCAAAATCGGCACTTTTCATCCAAAAACACCACTTCCCTGCCGATGCACGACTAAAACCAACAATAGATTCTGAAAGCAAATTTCCTACAGATTCCAAAATGTGGTCCAAAAGTACTGTCAACCAACTATTTTTTTTGGCAATTCTGGCTTGTTTGAGGGCTACCTAAAATCGCAGCCAATTTCTCAGTCGCTACCCAGCAATGCACAATTGCAACCGGGGACCGCCATCTTGAAGAAGAGTGCAGCTACAGCCGAGAAAGTGGCATTTTTTATTCTCAGCATGTTCACAAATACAAACAAACCACATTCACTGAGCCTACATGCAATGTCCACCTACAAAATGCCCCCAAAGTTGGCCTACCCCGAAATTTTAATATATTAAAATTTTGGGGGTGCAAATTGGCCGCGGCCCTCAGCCTAACTATTCAGTGCCACCGAAAGAGTGTAGTGGCGCCATCTTGAGGCTTGGGGAAGAGGCTGGCCAAACGTTGCCTTCCATCTCAAGTAAGTTCGGTAACGACTGCACAAGTAATCATCGTAATGTGACATTGTTTACACCACAAAAAGACCACCAGGTGGCGTGACCGTTTCGTAAGACGATACTTGTGTAAATGTCAACTATGTCGCAAATCCAAACTAGTAGACAAGCACCTCTTGGTTCTAGGTGTTCAGCGGCATTATGTAGTGTACAATTAGAAATCTTTGCCTGCTCTATATCAGAAACATTAAACACAACTAAGATTGCAGTTTATCACAAATGGCCAATTTTGAAGACTGTGGCTGGAATTTCGGTGAAATACGCTTTTGGTAAGATAGTAATCATAGGCTATTGGTCATTTCCATCATTGTCAGTACAGACACAAAACGACGAAACCTTATAGAAAGTCACTTTAAATTCCATTACATGACAGAAAAGAAGCATGGAATGGCGAACTCCTAAAATATCGCGTGGCACGACTTTGAATCTTTTCACAACATTTCAGTTGACTAACACCAGATGGAGTTCGGGTGTTGTTCCAGGGACAAACTGTCAATATCATGAAAGTTTACGCGATGATCGAAGAAACCTTTTGAATAACGCGGGAGAATGATTCCACGACATTTACAAAGTTTTTGTAGCCATGGCCCAAAGGTCGGCGCCTCACCGATCACATCAAGGATTCAATTTCGCCAGTAGAATCGAGTACTACCAAATAGAGTTTCAAATACGACACCTTTTGTTGCTTATGCATCAACTCAAGTTGATCAGAAGTTCTGCCAGTTAAATGTGAAGGCGTCCATTCTGTTAGGACATGTACTTCCCATCTTGTATGCGGCGGACGTGCAGGCAACTGTCCACGGTGCCGTGGAAGCATACATCATAGGCTTGCAATCTTCTGATAACTTCGATGAGGAACAGCGGCAATGGAAATCGTTATTCTCTAGAGTGTCCGAAAAGGAACCAGTGTCAGTAGTTGAAGCAGTGTGAATGCAATTTTTCCAAATATCCATGTGATGATATGTGTAGGGTGCACCCTCCGAGTAACCAGCTACATGTACTGATGAGTAACCAGCTACATGTACTGATGAGTAACCAGCTACATGTACTGATGAGTAACCAGCTACATGTACTGATGAGTAACCAGCTACATGTACTGATGAATAACCAGCTACATGTACTGATGAATAACCAGCTACATGTACTGATGAGTAACCAGCTACATGTACTGATGCAATTGTTGAGAAACTTCATAAATTATGAGCTATTCTGCTTATTCACCACGGAGAAGTTGTCGCGGTGTTTTCCCAGAGGACAACGAACAGAACTGTAAAGCGGAAATTGGTAGGTATCCCGCACACGTGTCTGATTGTTGCTTTTTCCCTCGAACAAGAGAACATGCATTCAAAGCGTTGCTAATTCTGGTAAAATGATGTAGTGGAGGTCCCTTTTTCGGGGCAGCCGTGTTACTGTGGACCCCGACGGCCCTCTATCGTGGTGGCCGTGTTGCCATGAAACCCGACAGCCTTCTATCGTAGCAGTCGTGTTGTTCTGAACCTGTTCACAAAATACGTTCACATTGAAGCCGACTTCTTAAGCAATCTGTGATTGCGCTAACGTTTGTGGACAGTAATTGGAATGAAAACATACGTTATTAATAGTAGATGTGTAAGTTTCAGGGCACCCCGCCTAAGCAGCTCAAAAATATTTTAACGATGTTTTCAATTTGATTGGAATGACCTGGTTATAACAGGATTCACCTGATTATAACAGGAATGATTTTACTATTACAAGAATTGGTTATAATATGAATGACCTGATTTTAACATGAATGACCTAGTTATAACAGTTAGGATTCACCTGAT
>NMRA01000517.1:216342-230582 GCA_002633005.1 Phoronis australis
CGGGTGTTGTTCCAGGGACAAACTGTCAATATCATGAAAGTTTACGCGATGATCGAAGAAACCTTTTGAATAACGCGGGAGAATGATTCCACGACATTTACAAAGTTTTTGTAGCCATGGCCCAAAGGTCGGCGCCTCACCGATCACATCAAGGATTCAATTTCGCCAGTAGAATCGAGTACTACCAAATAGAGTTTCAAATACGACACCTTTTGTTGCTTATGCATCAACCCAAGTTGATCAGAAGTTCTGCCAGTTAAATGTGAAGGCGTCCATTCTGTTAGGACATGTACTTCCCATCTTGTATGCGGCGGACGTGCAGGCAACTGTCCACGGTGCCGTTGAAGCATACGTCATAGGCTTGCAATCTTCTGATAACTTCGACGAGGAACAGCGGCAATGGAAATCGTTATTCTCTGGAGTGTCCGAAAAGGAACCAGTGTCAGTAGTTGAAGCAGTGTGAATGCAATTTTTCCAAATATCCATGTGATGGTATGTGTAGGGTGCACCCTCCGAGTAACCAGCTACATGTACTAATGCAATTGTTGAGAAACTTCATAAATTATGAGCTATTCTGCTTATTCACCACGGAGAAGTTGTCACGGTGTTTTCCCAGAGGACAACGAACAGAATTGTAAAGCGGAAATTGGTAGGTATCCCGCACACGTGACTGATTGTTGCTTTTTCCCTCGAACAAGAGAACATGCATTCAAAGCGTTGCTAATTCTGGTAAAATGATGTAGTGGAGGTCCCTTTTTCGGGGCAGCCGTGTTACTGTGGACCCCGACGGCCCTCTATCGGGGTGGCCGTGTTGCCATGAACCCCGACAGCCCTCTATCGTAGCAGTCGTGTTGTTCTGAACCTGCTCACAAAATACGTTCACATTGAAGCCGACTTCTTAAGCAATCTGTGATTGCGCTAACGTTTGTGGACAGTAATTGGAATGAAAACACGTTATTAATAGTAGATGTGAAAGTTTCAGGGCACCCCGCCTAAGCAGCTCAAATTTTTTTAACGATATTTATAACAGGGTTCACCTGATTATAACAGGAATGATTTTATTATTACAAGAATTGGTTATAATATGAATGACCTGATTTTAACATGAATGACCTGGTTATAACAGTTAGGATTCACCTGATTATAACAAGATATTAGGAATGACCTGATTATAACAAGAATGATCTGGATCAAGAGTGACCTGGTTAGAAGAGGAATGACCTGGTTTTAACAGCAATGACCTGGAATGACCTGGTTTTTATAGGAATGACCTGGTTGTACCAGGACACACCTGATTATAACTGGAACCCTGGTGGTAATACTTTTAGTCCGAAGTTGGGCTATTCAGGACATTTCTTTAACAAGACAGTATATTTGACGGGAACGAAGATAGGCTGCAATCAAGGCGGCTGTGGTGCCTGTACTGTTATGGTGTCCACAGTGGACAGAAGTAACGGAGAAATCACGTGAGTGGCGCTTTTTAAATATTCTGAATTCTGTGTTTGTTTCAAAAACCAGAAAATTTCATCCTGATTAGCATCTCCGCCATCATTGTTATCATTATCGTCGTCGTCGTAGTCGTCCTTGGCCGCTTTAAACCTTTCGCATCATCCTAGAACTGTTCATTTTGATCGCATTGAAACCTTCTTCTATTTTTCTTTGTGCCAATTGATTCAACCAAAACCTATACACAAGTTTAATGCTTTCAACTTGACGCCGATGTTCTTCCGACTTCAAATGTTGAATTCATCAAATCTAATTTTTGATTCTCCTGTAGTGTTCCACGAAACGATCGCGAACTATTACCATTCTTTCTGTTCAACTGTTCGAAAAACCTCAGGACTGGCCCAATTACTCATTATTACATAATCTATTTCGAAAGAATCCTCGCCTTGACTTTATCTCCGTGATTGGTTGATTTTTGTTTACTTGAAGGATCACACCTGGATCTGAGCACTTTCTGCCAATTTCGGGATTTTTAGATAACTAGAGGAACAACTTTAAACACCGGGGTTCTCTAAACTGAAACAAACTTGCCTCAGAGACTTGTCTTGGGTAAATTTTGTGCCTCACACAGTCAGGTGCCAGTTTGATACGGATGTTCTTGTACCTAAAATAGTTTCAGTTTGAGACGAGACGGGAGCTCTTGTGTCTAGCACAGTTCAGTTTCAGACGGATGTTCTTGTGTACTTTCGTATAAATTTTGATGCCATGAATGACCGGTAAAACTTTAAAAGCATTAAAACAAAACTAACCCACTTTTAGTGTTATTTGCCTAATTTATTGATATGAGCTCAGCCCCAGAAATCGCTTTCGCATTGTATTCAGGTTCTTGTTCACTCCCTTGCGAAAATTAAGAGCCATTCCACGAGAAAATCAAAAGAAATTAAAAAAACACTCTAGGTGTCAATTTTCAGATTCAGCTTAAACTTTATGTATGTAATCGTGGTGTGTCTCTGATACAAAAATCACCAATTTTGCAATTCGAAAGCTCTTGATTTTTTCACCTATAAGCCTTCGAAGGTTCACGAAGAAAATTACACGTTTTTGCTTACCTAAAACATCAATTCAGTTAGATTGCATGCAGTGAGAGAAAACACATAATTGGATTAGGAAGTGGGGCATAAGGACTACCAAATAAAATTAATACTATTAATTTCGCTGCAATCATCACGTGACAGGGGAGATGAATCCGGAGGCATTCTTTTATAATCTTGAAAGTGGGTGTCACTCAAGTGCTTCTACAAGCCAGTTGTGAACATTGCAAAACATGTATGAACAAATTTGAGAAATCTCTTTGATGAGCCTTTTCATTTTTGTTCTAAAATGCCCTAATATTGCGTTTTCTACGCCTTTTAAACGATTTTTTGTGACTTCATTACATTTAAAATGTTTTCTAGAAGAAACAATTAATGAGAATCAACATATTGCTGCCTGACGTATCCATGTTACCATTTCACCCATTAAAGTCCTAGAAGCACACGGTTTTAACCCTTATTAAACGGTTAGAAGACATTATAAGCAACCACGCAGTACTTATCCCATAACCAATACACAGTCCGTAGTCAAAGAAAGTTTAAATAAACGCGTCACTCACGATTCCGACCCGAAGATCACACCGCCATTTTGAACTATCCGCGTTACCGGAAGTACGATTCATTCAGGAACCCAGGCTTAGTATACGCCGTCTGTGCGACTGGAGCAGTGTCTGTTACCAGCCTGCAAACGGGGATAAAATAATCGACAGAGGACCTCAACTTTAATAAAACCAAAATAGCGACAATTTGTTCTGAAAATGTTGACAAAATGTGGCAAAATAAATTTTGACAGAAAGTATTTTGCGTGGCTCGGACCTGCAGCCGATGACCCGGTGCAGACCGATCTAGACCACTCGCCCTGACAAAAGACGAAGGCATGCCGTCCCCGGCTGTTTTATCAGAATAAATGGCTCAAATCATGAATGTCGTATAAATACAAAGACAGTTTCCGACACTTTTATAAAATTACGGACTCGTAACAGTCCTGCGCCAACGATTGAATGACAACCGGGGCCGACTATGGCTCGTGAGGCTAGGTTAAGCGTGTTTTACTGGGTTTAATTAACTCTGGTAAACAAACAGTATAAACAGAACAACGAACATGCAACATCAAATTATTGAATAAAATTGATATACAGTTAGGGTATCCTGACAGTTAAACGCGACTTAATTCGCTACGACGAATCTGACGAATACCATTTGGTAGAAAACTTGACATGGTGCCAAAGTGCTAAAATATAAGTATTAATAAGTTTAAAGTAAAAGGAATAATTCCCACTTAGCCAGAAACATTCGTATACCCTGCTAGCCAGCGGAGCCGGACCGACAGGCCTGCCGTTCGCCGGCGGACATCTGTGGTTCGCAAGGCGCCGGCATTCAGCTCATTGACTAAAATTCAATACACTCCCCCTGCTCCGGATTGTGACGCGTAATTTTTAGCTATTTTGCACACACCAGCAACCAAGAAGCAGTTTTGTACAAATTTCTGGTGTTTGTGCCATAACTATTATAAATATTATATTTATTTCTATGTGAAGTGCCACTACAATTCGCATTGCACTCTGCTAAAAATAGTTGAAATTGTTTTGAGATCGTTTTTTGTTTGAAAGTAAACTTTTCTTCAAGATATGATTATGCGTCACAATAGGACACATATTTTCTAAATTTTGTGCATAAATTGTGCGTTGATTCATGTTTTGTAACAAGTTACTTTTTGCTTCAGGATAATATCAACGCAATAAAATGTGAAAAAAATATTACTTGATTTACAGCAATAGGTTACATTTGGATGATGAAGTGTGAAGTTTACGCGGATCCTTCAGCCTCATAGTTTCATACTTGTATTATCATGCTTGTCAAATTCTAGGTGAGGAGGAACGCTTTTATGGCACTCAGTCGCCATGTTAATGATTATGCATGTCCACTTTCACACTCAACGTTATTTTGGAGAAGCTTGTATTGCTAAAATTCTAAGTTACTTGCATGCATGACATTGCCAGTGAGTGGTTGATAAACGCAATCATACAATGGTATCGTCGGTGCGTGGTTGATATACACAAACATGCATAATATTGTCGGTGAGTGGTTGATATGCACAAGCATGCATGATATCGTCAGTGAGTGGTTGATATACACAAGCATGCTTGACAACATTGACCCAAATTGTTACAATTTTGGAGTTGTGACATTTTCAGCCTGCAAAGTGCATATTGCCGTCATCTCTGGCGTCTGGCGTCTGCTGCTGTATCTCGCAAACCCCTTGCAGGATCTTAATGAGATTTGTAATATTTGTTTCTATGCAGCTGAGGACAGACCAGTCCGAATATTGTTGTTTCTCCTAGTGCCACTTTTTGCCTGTATCTTCGAAATTCCTTTATAGACTTTCATTTCGGACGGATTGGACATATTCTGCTCAACCCAGCGAGATTAATTTAGAGACTTATAGGTGATTACCAACATTTCAGTACTCCACCGCCAGGGTGCGTGAGCAGCCTCAATTTGATTTATAGATCTTGTATTCGCCAAAATGCATAAAATTCAGTACAATCCAACTCAAAGTGCCACAAAAAGACCCAAGGTCTTTTCACTCTAACTTATATATAACATTTTCCATTCTTTTGTGTGAAACCCAGATGATTGTTTTTTGTAGTGTATGATGCTCATTTGTTTGTAGAAATACCCATTTCTCAGTTTTTTGTGGTCAATACATTACATTTTTAATTCTGCACTCGAGTACATTATAGTTTGCACTTGGTGACGTCAGTGTTAAGCACATTATGGCTTGCACTTGGTAAGCTCAGAGATAAGTACAGTATAGTTTGCACTTGGTAACCTCAGTGTTTAGTACATTATGGTTTGCACTTTGTAACCTCAGAGTTAAGTACATAATGGTTTGCACTTGGAAACCTCAGAAATAACTACATTATGGTTTGCACTAAGTAACCTCTGAGATAAGTACATTATGGTTTGCACTTGGTAACCTCAGAGTTAAATACATTATGGTTTGCACTTGGTAACCTCAGAGTTAAGTTCATTATGATTTGCACTTGGTAACCTCAGAGTTAAATACATTATGGTTTGCACTTGGTAACCTCAAAGTTAAGTACATTATGGTTTGCACTTTGTAACCTCAGAGATAAGTACATTATGGTTTGCACTTGGTAACCTCATAGATAAGAACATTATGTTTTGCACTCGGTGACCTCAGATTTAAGTACATTAGGGTGTGCAACTGGTTGAAGGTGTAAGTTCGAAATATTAAATTTTTACTTGAAATTTCAATTGCAGGGGTCATCAAGTGCGAACTTGGCCCAGACACGTGATTAAGTAAACCATGATGTATTCGGACACACAACAATGTCACAAAAACGTCATAAATAAAGTATAATTTCGAGTTTGAAGGTCAGATTCCGGGCTTAGGAAAACAACAAAACAAAACAAAGCTGAAGATCAAGCTAAGCATAACAACGAATATTATAAAAAATCAATTTAAAACAGGATTTAATTCCACCTTGGTCGGACTCCACATTATATTTAATAGTGTATCGTTTCCCCTTGGGTGGTTGGGTAGGTGCAGATTTTCACTGACCAGTGGTGGCCGTTCGAGTCAACCCATTTGTTAATTTCGTTTGACCGTTCACTCAAGTCGCTGCCACAATTAGCTGTTTCTGAGTCAGTTTCAGACACTACCTGACCGTCTTCCTAACTAACTTGCTCACTATTCCGCTTACTCAATAGCTTAATGATTCGTGCACGAGTATTCATAAAAGTTTCGCCGAATCATATATTTTTTATATATACTGTAACCTTCTTACCCAACATCTGCCAACATGAAATACTCTTGTAGCATATCCCATCCTTCTGCAATCTTCCAGGCCTTTAAACTGTTCCGTACCCTAATTCAATAACGATCACTAATCTGTCACGTTGTTGGACCTTATCGAAATGTTTTTACATTTTAGAGCCTATTATCTAAATAGAATAGATTTTAGAAATCAGTAAATGTATACATTTTCTTAAAGTAATTAAAAGCCTGCAGAATTTGATTTTTCACTATACATCAATATTCCACGTGATCATGTCTTTTTCATAAAAATTAGCAAAAACGAAAGGTACATTGTGAATGTACAAAATAACGATATCCATACCTTGACCAAATTTCGCTTGATATTAACCATACAGGTAAAGAGACGGTTACATTTTTTTGTAAATTGTCAATTCGTTTACTTTTGATTTTTGATTTTTTTCATAAAATCGTAAAATAACTGCTTTTGATAATCCTCTCATGCAAAAGTGGAAAGACTTAAAACAATTCCTAAAGTGTTTTGTAGAACAGTGAATAAAAAGCACGGTATGTGAAAGTTTAATCCTGTCAACCATTTTCTGAGATATGACATTCGGATGTTATTCAAATTTATACATTTTCAAGGATCGTGTATAACGTTAACTATTCTGAAATGTGATGTATATAAGCTCCTCTTGATCACTGGCTTAACCTCACCTGGGTTGGGTTCATAACCAGCTATTTACTTGTAGAACAAACAAGTGAGGCTAAAATAATAACTTAGGGTGTACTGTCAGTCTACTCCTGAAAAATATCTAAAATAACTAATTAAGCACAAACAGATAAATAAATAAATATGAACGTACATAAAAACAAATTTCAAGACAGGCGTATGTACGTAAATGCATTAAGATAACCTCGTAGAATTCATTCATTCAGACCTGCAAATATACAAAGAAGTTGTGGTCTGGTACTTGTTGATTACGTCATAATATGGGCACCTTTAGACACAGTCAAACACGATAGCGATGTTGTGACATAGATTTGAAACTTCAATGCTTCTAACCTCACCAGTTTCTGGGCTTGCCAGTATTTCTTATTCTCTTTGGCGAATTTCTTCAGAACAGTTCTGCCACATGGAGTCGTCGCGGAATCATGCCTGGCCTTGGTCAACGTTTACGAGTTCCGGATGGACTCGAGACAGCCGCCAAAAACACAACACCTTTATGTAACCACTTCTGAACTCTTCACATCGCAACCCATAGATAAAACTGTTAAGGCAAGAGTTGCCGAGTGCAATCCATTTAACTGTGACACGAGTAAGGCGCGAATGTGGAGCAACAAACCTCGTGACGAAAAACGGAGACCAGCAAACAAAGAAGAGTGACGTCAGTAAAATAAGGGTATTGATGGCTTTCCGTGTGTTGTGGTCGAGTCCGATGGTCGATGTTCTGATTTTAAAGAATATTTTAATGTAACAGAAGCTGATAAGTAACAGAGGAATTACAAATCCAATGACAAACACAACAATAACCCCATTTCCGTCTAATTTGTTTTTACCCAAAAGACAACTGTTTCCTTTCCCAACCTGTAAAGTTATCAGAATAATTAAAATAAATATGGTTAAAACCAATACTATGCCGAAAATTTTTCTTTTGGTGAAGATGGTGTCGTATCGATGACTTAGGCACACTTTGATGTAACGGTTTACGGCAATCAACACCATGTCGTAGACGGACATCGAGCAACATAACCAATTTATGACGTGTAGAAGAGCACAGATGGCGGGCTGATCACTGAATAAGGTAGTATTACCCAGCCAAGCGTTAACCATATACATTGGCATGACCCACACCACGACCAACAGATCAGCAAGAGCAAGAACTATAATAAAAATGTTCCCGGGTTTATTCTTCGCATTCTGCTGACTCATTATGGCGCTGATTATGAGCACGTTGCCCACAAGTCCCGGAAGTATCAAAAATGGGGGCACATACTTTTCGAACATTATCGACTCCTCAAATGCAAGTATGTGTTCCCCAGCCGTAAAATTCATTTCCATTTTGCCTTGAAGTACGATTAAATAACATCCGCTGACCACAACTTTCCTATGTATCCAACTGAAAATCACAACTCATACGAAGATGCTAAGCAAGCCGTAAGTAAAACTCTATTTTCAATTTGATGTCGTCTTTGGAATATATCTGCTTCCCAGCATTTGATATCGTCACTAACATGCTGTCTATGTACTTGCACGAGTGTATGACTTGATACAGATACATTATTGACTTTTGTCTCTGGTCTGACGCAATAGGCTTTCATTCGCGACTTTCGCAACTGATCCGTGACTGATAAGCGAAAGACAATACTGCAATTACGTGTGTCAGTGATCACTTTTCTAATGAGTCGCAGGATGTTTGCAGCTTATTTACGGGAGTAATTCAGCGGCAAACAACAAAAATAAAATTCGAGAAAAAATCGAAATGACGCTGTTTTTCCAATATAACACAATAACTTCTCTCTCGTAATTACGACTTCTCGCATAAAGCGTAAATGCCAACTCGGTGTCAACAACACGGAACACCTTGTCAAATTGTACTTCCGACTTGGAAGATTCTTGCACCATTAGTTCACAACTGCAGTAATAAATTAAACCCGCATCGTGTATATCGCTGGTCTCTTTCGTGATGTATACGAATTCGATATAGTTGAGGTGGCACCCTTCATCAACGGGCTGCTTCATGATGCCCGTAATTTCTATGGGTACCAATGGGTGTTATTGCCTTATAGGACGTCAGGGTCGTTATGCGCCCACATATTTATATGCGCGTGCATATTGCCGTCATTTCTGTCTGTCGGGCGTCCGTCGTCCGGCGTCCTGCGTCTGCTAAACCCCTCGCTGCATCTTGATTTGGCTGATGTGTTCCTTTGAAGCTGGTGATGGATGACGACGAATTTCGGACGGATCCGACTACCGGTGTGCCCCCTAGTGGCAATTTTATTTTTTTACGTTTACCTCTGCATCTTGAAAGGTCCTTAAGGGATTTGACGCTTTCCTTTTGTTTTCTAATAGATTCGATGTATTTTGTGCCACCTACTGGACATCTTTTACTGTTTCCGAGTCTGTTTTTGGCGTCCGCCCCTCTGTCAACCAAAGCACTCTAGAGATGATTGTGAAGATTGGCATATATTATCATAGTGTGAAAAGGATGGTTGACGATGATTTTCCGACGACTGCGACTACTGTGGCATTTCTTAGTGGCAGTTTTGTTTTTGCGTCCATAGTTGTGTCTCCTAAACTCACTACAATATCTTTATTAAATTTAGCTAGTGTATTTTTATCTAGTGACAACGGACGACGACGACTTTCAGACGGATCTGATAAACGTCGTGCATCGTAGTGGCAAGTCCATTGTCCCGGTTTTCCTTTGTTTCTCTGAAGTTCCTTGACGGATTTTTGTGAAATTTGGTAAATAGCATTTTATTAAAGAAACGGTGACATGTCGTATTTTTCTCATCTGGTGCCCATTTCTAGCCTTAAACATCCCTAGAAGCAAACCCTTTGCGCTTCATTCGTGGGCGCATTTCAACGCTCCGCCTTGCTCTTGTTTGAAAGGTTCTATTAGAGTTGACTCATGTTTTTGGAGGAGAATGCATCGTAGAGATTACTTTTTTCTCGAGACCCTAAATTCGTATGACATTTCGATCCATGCCACAAATTTAAACCATGAGGTCTTTGTGCAATGACTTTGTGGAATATTGTTGGACCTGATGCTTATTCAAGCAGTAGTGACCCACGTGTCGCTGCTGGATACTATATGGAAACGGTAGAAGGAACACTAGGCAGTCTAATTAAAATGAAGGGTGGCATGGCAATTGCAGCTTTAAGAAAAGTCACGCCTGAGCAAAAAGTGGGTTAAGTGGTCAATAATTAGCTTTATTTTAATCAGAACAGACTGTATGATCAAGTAAATGTCATTCCTAGGCCGTCACACGCAACATAAAACTCAAAATACCCAGCCAATCTAGTAAGCAACAATATCTAAAGAGGTAAATACAACCGTGGCAAATTCAATCATGACTCATGAAAAGTGCCTGGAATGCTGAATTACATGTTTCCAGTCGACAAGTAAAGATTTCTCACTACTAGTGCTTTGCGAATGCATTAGATATGTTCTGAAACATCTTTTTCCCGACGCTACTTGGACGGCTCCGTGTGCTCCATTACTGTTATTGGCACATGGTGGACCATCAGAAACGTGGACAAGGGAAGACAGAATATACGTAGCAGGACAAACGAAAGCGCATCAGGAAGTGGTAGAATTTTTTGGGAGAAGTAGGAGGGGGGGGGGGGGGGGGANAGGTTACCGAATAAACTTTTTATTGTTTATATTCAGCCATGCCGCAGTCAACGCCTGCTTGGTGCCCGTAGCTTCAGTTCACGGATGTGCCGTAACAACTGTTGAAGGGATAGGCAACTCTCGAACGCGACTTCACGATGTTCAGGTAAGACCTACATGTAACAAATTAGTCGGCAGGATCTTGTAGGAATTCTTAACTTGTGAATTCCCATAGAAATTCATGAACAACGTTATCTTTTTGAGTAGTTTATGTGCACATTATTTGGCAGGAGCGTCTGGCCAAGTCGCATGGTACACAGTGTGGCTACTGTTCTCCAGGCATGGTGATGTCAATGTACGCTCTCTTACGAAATAACCCGAACCCTTCCGAACTGGACATCGAAGAAGCAATAGGCGGTGAGTTTTTATTGGAATGTTGCGGTAACGCGGCATTAACCGGCGACGAGAAATCGGGTTTATACACATTAGCAACCGCGAGGAGATTCCATCTTTCCGGTTGCGCGTTTATGTCGTACGTCTTCGCTTAAATTCTTTTATACATGTCCTAGGGTCACCCAAATGACTCTATCATAAATTTGTCTACATTTAATGCCCAACAAGGTCGTTTTGATTCGTCATCCATCTACTGTGCCTAGTGTAACACAGTGTAATGTATCTATAAAGACTGTGTTATTACTCTGCGCGTGTAAGCGCAAAGTACTGTTGTTCCTGGGTTTTCTTCAATTTTATTCTTATTCTCTTATTCTTATTCTTCTTCCGACCAACTTTGAGGCTTAATAACTCCAAATTGGGTGCAGGTACGGTCTTTAAATGACAGTAAGCAAGTATTCTGATGTGTCAACCGTTAGACAACTGTGATTCTCAGCGTTAAACACATTTTCCATGGGCTTTGCAATAATTCTCCTAAAGATGCTTAAAATGCACCGGATAAGGTCAATTAGTGCAAAGGTCATGTAACGTTCAAAATGTTATGTCTCTTACGTTTTTCAAGGAATTCTGGTGTAAGTCAACATGCCAAGTGAATACCCTACTTTACTTCGCAATAGGCCTAACCAATCAGAAAAAATAGGTCAAAGGTCATTGAGTGCAAACTAAAATTTTGAGCTAGAGACTTCAGAATTACGTATCTGTTTACTAAGTGCGATTGAGTT
Source organism: Phoronis australis (assembly GCA_002633005.1). Lineage (NCBI taxonomy): Eukaryota > Metazoa > Phoronida > Phoronidae > Phoronis > Phoronis australis. Next base: position 228,176 of record NMRA01000517.1, read on the forward strand.
TGAATTCTAAATTTTCAGGTCATTTGGTGCACCATGGGGTCATTAGGTACATTTTTCTTCTGAAAGTTTGACCTCTTCATTCATCTTGTATTCTGAAGTGCTTAAAGTAAAACATCTGTGATTATTAGCATTAACCACACTTTTAATCGAGTTAACACTTACTCCCTCATCGGGGCTCACAATGCACCGGAAGAGGTCAATTAGTGGAAAGGTCATCAAAAAATTAATATGTAATTTCTCCTACAATTTTAAAGAAATCCTTTTCATATTGGTAGACGGGTTGCTGTCAGTAACTTCCCATAATAATTCCAGTAATACGCAGAGTCCGTTATTGTCACGCCGTGACAATAATCTTTCTAGTTAGAGTATTTTAGTTATCATAATCATTGACTCAGCTGTTCCTTTATGTTGATCTCCTGCAGCAGCAGCGGCGGTGACAACAGCAGCACTCAGATATTTTATATTATCGAACGTTTACTATGGGTTTGGCTTCATGGAAGCCCTATGTTTCTCCGTTATGCTATGAAGCTGACAGCATTTTATGGTGAAATGGCTTCCTCCATAATGATTTCGACAAATCGATGAATTGCAACTTATTACTTTTCAGAACGAAGTGCTTTAGATGCTTTTTTGGACAAGTTCTTTATGAGCCCTTGTGGGGACCGCTGGCGCACAAATTAAAAAGTGTAGGAGACAGTGAGAGGTCTTCGCTGACTAGAATAACATCCACCACACTACTGCGTCTGTATATAACTAAGAAACACAAATTTTCCAGACCTTTGTCTTCCCCAACTCGACCCAGCAGTTTGCATTTGTTGCACGAGGCAACACCTCAAGCCATGATAGTTAGATCCATTGTCTTGCGGTACTTGGCAATGCTTTGTGGTTTTATCAGTTTGAAAACCAAGCTGGTACAGATCTTCGCCAACAAGTTCTCATTTGTCTTCTCAATTATTTCATTGGTCTTCATTTTCAAAGTTAGTGGCAGAACGACCATTTACGAGTCCCGCGCGTGCGTGAGTATAGAAAGACCATGGGAGTGGTTTGGGAGTGTGAATTTCAATCTTTCACATGGACTCCAAAAACTGTATTGTGAGGTTAGTTTCCAACTAATTTAAAACTTGCATTGATTCGTCTTCCGATTATGTAACTTGGTAAGCTAGCATAGTTCATGGGCGATAGGCGACACAGGGTTTAGAGACCATTTCTGTGAACATTTTTTCTGTGATGTTTCCTGGACTCTGTTTCCCCCAGAACCCACGTTGTTCCTTAAGTCGGACGTTCCCATGCCAAGAATTGAACAATGGCACTTACCTCATTATCCACCTGCTGCCTGATGGTTTGGTACTTGATCCAATTATGTTGCGTAAACGGCAGAATTTATGAGAAGCAAAATACTGGCAGCATTTTCCAAAGGTTTTAGTTTTTTCTCGTCCTATTTTCAAAGTTCAAAAACGTAATCACCTGTGCTTTTCACGAACTATTTAAATGTCCATATGAAAACTTTCAAAACGAAAAATTAAAAATTTTATTGTTGCCTCAAGTGTTTACAATGGGTTAGATTATCTAGAGGACATTTGTGAAGGATGATCCGTCACATAAGTACTTAGAAAATAGAACCAGAGCGTGGAATCTTTCTTGAGCCTTCTTTATGTTTATAGGAATGCGCAGTTCTAGAAAGTGTTTGTTTACTGGTGAAAAGTTCCAGAACATTGCAAAACACAAGTATATTACGGTTAGTGTGAGCTCAACTGATGTTAAGTTACAGTTGTGCTGAAGTTTAGAATTAACAATTACAGCATTTGTCAATAGAGAGCCAACTGTAGAGGCAGGTTGTTGAACCAACGATTGTAACACTTCACAAGTCGAGATTTGAGTAGACTTTTGAACAATAGTGATTAACTCGAAGCAGTCTTCAGTCTATCGTCGCATCGAAAGCTATAATAAATTACCACCGGTCAGTGACAACCTGCAAAACGTGACAGCAAGCCTGACGATCTCTGGACTCGTGATGCGTAGAATAATAGAATCTTATAGCAACGGGTTTTAATGTTACATCTGATTAATATCTCTTTGTCTCTAATGAGACCTCCATGCTTGCGTGATATCAGTCACTTTGTAGTAGACAGCTCATTAACACAAAAGGATTAATTCTACATTTCTCGTTACCCTCTCGTTCAATGACACTACACCTCGGATCTAGAGATCACCAAGACTGATGGTCCATTTAACCTAACGTCACTTTGTGCGTGACATCTTGGCGCCCATTATGAGAAAAAGTCGATATGTGCCAGTATGATAACACTCCCAACACTTTTTGGAAAAAAAGCATTGTGTTAGCATGTTTTAGCAAGCACCAAATAACATGTGTTAGCATGTTTGAGCAAGCACCAAATGCCATGTGTTA
>NMRA01000517.1:230687-244288 GCA_002633005.1 Phoronis australis
CATGTGTTAGCATGTTTGAGCAAGCACCAAATGACATTTGTTAGCATGTTTGAGCAAGCACCAAATGACATGTGTTAGCATGTTTGAGCAAGCTACAAATGACATTTGTTAGCATGTTTGAGCAAGCACCAAATGACATGTGTTAGCATGTTTGAGCAAGCACCAAATGACATGTGCTGCTGGTTACGAGTGACTGGCAATACGTAGAATTAAAAGGTTCTCGAATGAAGAAAGCAGTAAGCGTTGGGCATTACGTCACAGATTTAGACATTCTTTTGGTAATGGGAATCTAACATGCCACTAACAGATAAAAATGCATCAGCTTCTTTCTCGCGCTCGCTCGTGGTTGCTATGGAAACTAGTGCGTTGGCTGGTCCGACAAACCTGCTATAGTAAACTTATGTGTGTCGATATTTCTTATTATAGCGTCAACAAAGAACTTTCTTTATATGGTACGCTCGTTATTACATCTATATCCGCTAACTTCTGTAAAAGTAGTATTTCTCCCTTTTGCACTGGCTAAAAACGAAAGTCGAATAAGCCCTTACTCTCATAAAATCGAACTCGTAATCTTCCATGCAGTAACAGAATTCTATATCCGTTACCAAAACCTGGAAACCATCAGTGACTCAAGAATACGCTTCAGAGTTTGTTGAGGCTGGTAAACCCTAAAATTGCGAATTCAAAAATGACGCATCCCATTGCCTATGACTAGAGTTGGGGTATGCCATCATTTTTTTACTGTCAAATGAGATCACTAAGCAGGCAGGTCTTTTGAAAACTTTGGTGCCTCGTTATCTCGCATGGTAGGACAAATTCAAATGTGAGACCTACAGTCGTGTCCGAGTTAAGATGTTGTCAGGTGGGCCGTATTTGATTTTTGTTGTATTGGCAGGCCATTTTTCAAAATCAAAATTTTTGATACCTTTGAAAGACGAAAAAACACGACAAACGGGTCCTAATTTTTAATTCAGCTGCTCTCAACATATCACAGAGGTTGTTTAGAAGTTACTTTTGTGCTTTTTAATAGATTAAATAATAGATTAAATGTGCCCTTATTCATATTTTATGTTATTCAAAATAATCATTAATGGGTGTAGATTGACTGTCTAAAATGCATTTTGAAAGAGACATTGTTCAGGTGGTTGTTCTGTGTTCTTGTTGCCAGGTGTGAAAATGGCTTTCAAGGCTTGGGTAAGGTCCCGTCATGAGCATTTGAGAAGCGCTGAAGGCCGCTAGGGACCAGATTCATAGCCCAGATATAAGACCAGAGTAATAGCCCAGATATAGCACGAGAGTCATAGCCCAGATATAGCACCTCAAAGCTGAGGATCAAAACTATTTCAGCAAAAGGGTAGCGTACGTATCTTATGCCACGGGTAACATTTATCATGGTTATGCTACGGAGAGGGGGGAAGCATTGATGACCACCAGAGTCAGAGCGAATAGGCGACGAGCTCAAGGGAGGGGGAAGGCATTGATGACTACCAGGGTCTGATAGAATAGGCGACGAGCTCAGGAGAGGAGGCTTTGATGACTACCAGGGTCAGAGAGAATAGGTGACGAGCTCAAAGGAGGGGGAGGNGCCCATTATGAGAAAAAGTCGATATGTGCCAGTATGATAACACTCCCAACACTTTTTGGAAAAAAAGCATTGTGTTAGCATGTTTTAGCAAGCACCAAATAACATGTGTTAGCATGTTTGAGCAAGCACCAAATGCCATGTGTTAGCATGTTTGAGCAAGCACCAAATGACATGTGTTAGCATGTTTGAGCAAGCACCAAATGCCATGTGTTAGCATGTTTGAGCAAGCACCAAATGACATTTGTTAGCATGTTTGAGCAAGCTCCAAATGACATCTGCTGCTGGTTACGAGTGACTGGCAATACGTAGAATTAAAAGGTTCTCGAATGAAGAAAGCAGTAAGCGTTGGGCACAGATTTAGACATTCTTTTGGTAATGGGAATCTAACATGCCACTAACAGATAAAAATGCATCAGCTTCTTTCTCGCGCTCGCTCGTGGTTGCTATGGAAACTAGTGCAATTGAAGGAAAGTGATTGAGGGTGTGTACCAGGGGAACCAGACAGGGGTGCAGTAAAGTGGCAACTTGGATGTGGACCAGGGGAAGCATGCAGGGGTTCAGGAGAGGGCATTTTGGTCAGGTTTCTTTTCCAAAAGACGAAACTCAAGTGTCCTGAATTAAAAAGGGGTTTTGCCGTTGTTTAGCTAAGCATGAAGAAATCTTAACCAAAGCGCTTCATGGTGCTCAAAACAGTAACACAGTAACACACTCCTGTATTATTGCTATATGATGTAAAGCGTTCACGCTCCATTGTTTGAGTTCGCAGTTTTAAGCTTTGCCATGCCAGTAAACTCTCAGAGGTTTCGTTTAACCAGTTTTAAGAGGTTTTTAGAGGCTTATTTTTTCGATTTTAGACAGGTTATTACTGAGGAAATGTCTGGTAATGTTTAATCTATACAAAACAAGAAATGAGGAAGAATACAGTACTATGAGTACGTATAATGCATCTGTCTTAACAAGAGGAAGACAAAGCGGTGGTAATTGCAGCAGGATGTCACTCAATTCTAATGGCAGGAAAACATTAGAGACCACTTTAACTTAAACTGTGATAATGCCTTCCTGTTATTATCGCCAGCAGTGCCTTCCTCGTCATAGAAGGAATACGTTACCATTATTTTCGCTTAGTTAACGCGTTTTCAAATGTGATGTAAGAACGAGTTGTTTACGTTGACAGCAGTTTGAAGTTTCAAAACTTAAAAGTCATTATCTATAAAATGTTACCTATTTGCTCCATTAAGGTCGCCTATTAGTGGTGATGAGGTGCTTTGAATATGAAACGATTTACCTCCACAAATGCAACATTCTCCAGGCATTTACTGAAACATATGTTTGTAACCTGTACCAATCGATGTCGTTCACGAGTGTAAATTGAGGCGTTCCTCACGAATTGCATCTCTGTAATTGTTAAGTGATGAGCTTTAACCATCGTACTTGCACTCAAGTGTCGCAGGCAGAAAAGTGTCATTTTGCTGTAAATAACTAGTTACGACGTATAAGACGTTCTGTGCCATACTTTGCTTTGCGTTTTATTTTTGTGAGAACAATATAATAACGACAGAGTGAACGGGGAAATAAGAAATAGCAAGTTTAGATCCTGGGTGAGTTGGCTGAACAACCTCAGGGATGGCTTAAAATCTGTAGGCTAGCATTGGTTGGGAGGTGCACTACGCCGATGAATGAAATCTCAAAACTACTTGAAACCCACTCTCTAAGTCAATAATTGTCGACATGTTGTTTCCAGTTTGGCCCGGGTTGATCGTGAATCTCAGACGGCTAAGCTTGAATCGCGTGAGCGCATGCGGCCTTGGGCTTGACATTCTCGGTCGACACTTGTCGATGGGAATAAAACAGAGGTGCTCGTAAATGGTGTCAACCGTGGCTTTGCCCCTAATTTTGTCTTTCTTTTGGTCCCCTTGGTCACCGCAGGGCCCTAAATGTCCGCTTATTTCGCAAAGTGGGCGTGAGCGGTGGCCTTAAGGATATCTCCAACCATATTTAGTGGCCTCAATTCTAACTCGTATATAAAAAACTAAGCTTTGTCAACTAGTAAAAGTACATATTTTCTGAAAGAAAAAAATTAGGGAATATGAAAATACTTTTTGTATTAATGTACCGTTATTATTTTGTAAAAACCTTTTTAAGTCAAAATTTTATTTTTAAGAATGGTACATTCATAACAAAATAACCCCTCGGTCGATTTTGATGAAACCCTTTTAAATGAAAAATTCTCCAGTTACCTCAAAAACGTAATTAGGAATTTTCGATTAGTCTTTCGTTTGGTTTCTTTGACAAATCAACTCGCAAAACGTAAGGTATCTTTGTAAAAACCAGAAATCGTTTTCGTCTTTATTACATTACGCAAAAGGAGGCCTTTATATCGAAAATTCTATCAGAGTTTTTCAGAATGATGACTAAATGTTAAATTTGGAAAGTTTCACCGAAATCCCAGCCGTTTTCGAGAACTCGTGTTCCTAAGTTCAAATAAAGTCGATTTACCGAAGCCGAGAAAAAGCCGACTAAACTGGGACAAGTGAAAATCTCAAAGTCTTCGTATAATTATTCGGTAAAATCTTGTTTTCGGTACACATAACCTATTCAAGCCTTAAATATGTTCTGTATTTCAACATTCACTCGCAATGTCAACTGATTTTGCAGTGCGTAATTAACTTAATTATCATTAAAACGTACCATACCCAGCTAACTCTTACTATTGTTTGCGACCTTTTGACCTACTGTTATATAAATAGGTCACATATCAGTTATACACATAGCCTGTACACGTCACGTGCTAGGAGACTCACAAAAATCGAATCGGTGGTGTCGTTAGCATGATATCGAAACATTGAAATGTCAATTTATTAATTGAATGAAGGAATTAGGGTGAGGATTTATCTCTTTTCTCAGCTTGCTGTGTTCATGACCACAGAGGCCTGAGGTGACCGTAGCCTTCGTTCCTAACGACAACGGTCGTATGCCTGTAGACGCACAACTCCCTTAGGATCAAAACTACGTTTTGTATTTGTTTTCCCCGGCACCATTCTACCATAAGTACACCTCGTTAACTCAATGTTATGGCGATTTTGTGAATGAAAGGACTGAGGGTATACGAAGCTTTTCTGTACGTGGCGGGAGATTCGATTTGATTGAGAGCCCTTTAACCTTTGACCCCGGATAAGTAGTAAACAAATATCCACACGGTTGTGCGGTTCCATGGTGGTTCTGTTAAATCTTTTCTTCTAGCTACGCAGTACATATTTTGTATTTGAAGTTCCCGAGAATGAAGATAAGGTATTTTTCTAGACATGTGAAATATTGTAAAAATGACCATTTTCTGTGAATAAGGTTTGAGAAAACCTTAATTGTAAAATTCAGTACCGCTATAACAATTGATAGTGTTATATACATGTAGCTGCCATCGCAGCATCTTTTCAGTTGGTCGTAATGTTTCCAGGAAACCTCTGCAGATGCACTGGATACCGACCGATTTTAGCTGCATTCAGGACTTTGTCGCAGGTACGCCATTTTGTACAAGTCATATTTACTCATTCCATCGATAGCAGCCCTTTTTTAACGCAAACTTGGTTGCACATCGCACACCTTGTTGTACACTTGTCGACACTCTCTACGATTTTTGAAGTGCACTATTAAGCAAACTGACAATATATAATACTAACACAAAGTCACGTAACCTCGTCATGAAAAACAACCTTAATCGAGAAAGATTGCTACCAGTGCCCAGCTGCAACGTTGTTTATGAGTTCACATGTACATGTCATATATATGAATGTCTTCGTCCTCATTCTCTCAACAGCGTTACATTGGACACTTGGTATGCTCTCTTTCCTCACAGTTGCCCTTTCATTTGCAAGGCAGGTCCATTCAAGACCATCATCAACACGCCCGGAAAATATTTACGAAATACTATTCGCTGGCTTTGTAGAAAATGGCATTTGGAGTCTCTGTTGATCAGTCCTGAAAAACCTGTGCTGAATGAGCGCCTCACTGTTGTTTATCGCACACTTGCTTTGTGTTGTTAGGCTTGTGTTCTTCCTACCGTGTCTTACTCTCTGATTTTATGCACTTCTACCTGCTACCACGGTTTAATTCACTGTTTATTTCGTTTCCAACACGTTCATTTACCATTTTGCCTATGAATGAAATATGTGCTCTTATTTGGTTGTAATGTCTATTGGCAATTTGGTCCACAACTGCAAACGGAATGATGAGAAGTTGTATAGAGAGTATGCGCGACTGTATATAAAGCTGTATAAGTACAATCGTGTTTTAACCATTAACTTATCTAAATATATAGCCAGCATCATGTAACAACGGTTCCTTTCGTTAGCAGCAAGTTTTTAAAAATGTCTCCTGGTAGTGTATATTCATTAAAATGCTTAAAACCATTATTTACCTTGTTTTGAAAGTGACGTCATTGTCAGCATCATTAAACCTTCTTTTATTGCACTTCTTGTCACAACCGTGAGTCCAATCTCGCAAGAACGAGAAAGTAGAGGAAACGAGACGTTAATTGTAAGATTCTTAGTACCACGGACATGATTGTGACGTACTAACGTACCCAGACATGAGTATGACGTACTAACGAGCCCAGCGCCAGTGTGTCGTATCCACCAACACGCGAGTTTCTTGTCACAACTACTAGAAAGGCAACGCCTCGTTATTCTTTATTATTCCACAAACTGCGGGGAAGCCAGCGACAGTATCTAGCGGCGTTTGACACTTAACGAGAAGAGGTTGACTAATTCTTTGATTTGCTGTCCCAATTATGTATCGACCTGTAAATGCTCGTAACTCGAGATCAGAAAATAATCGTATTGTTATCAGACAGTGTTTGTAGATGTTCTAATGCCACTGGTGGGGTTGTTTTGTGGTGTTTTTGATATGAAATTGGTGATTTTAAGCATTTTAAGACGATCTGTGCATTTGTTAACAGGAAGGGTGCTGCCGTGCTGGAAAGGAATGCTGTCAGAGCAGAAACGAGTCATCGGTATGGACGAGAGGGACTGAGGGCGTACTTTGCTATACTTCTACGCTTTTCTCGCATCTAAAAATTGCGCCTGATGAACGAAAGAGAGCGCAATTTGTTACCTCCAAGCTTTTCTCGCCTCCACGCTCCACTGACATTACATTCTGGTGATATACTCAAAAATCAGGCCTGTGGGAGGATAAAATCAAACGTTTGACCCCCCATTTCCTATCGCTACCACCCCCATTCTCAAAATGTCGCCAAATTTGTACCGACTCCACATGTTGGTCTGCGCTTGGTGGCAAAACCCCAGAGAGGCAACTGTAAGAACTTAATTTATTGCCTCGGCCGCCCTGCCGAAAGAAGACCCTGTTCGAAGAAGATCCCTAATACCAAAAGCCACATTACCAGCAATACGTTAAGTACTGAGGTCATCCGCCAGGTTCTCTGCGTAAACTAGGTCATCGCTTATAGACCAGTCAGCGCTTCACACTCCGCGTGTCCAATGGAGAGAAGCACCATGAAGGTTGCGCATAGTAGCCCAAAACTACAAACAGTTCAAATATATTCCGTTAAAAGGAAAAAAACATATACTTAAAGATGTCTGGCCAATATCAAGGGTCACCACTCGTAAGCAAGTCAAAGCGGTTTTTGTTACCCCATGTTAAATACAATTTTTATCTAATTTTCTTCAAACTCCTACATTTCAGTCTTGATTATACTGACATTTGTTGGGTCTATCGGCAATTAACCGCAAATGAAAGGCTCTGTCGAAAATTATCATTTTTCTCACATCCACTTTCGGGTTTTCAGGGGCGATTTCACTGATCGAAGCGACAAAATAAGCCGAAACGTTGACCATACCATGTTAAACATAAAATGTCTTCCTAATTTCCTGAAACTTGGCCACGTTTTTAATGAAAAACCTGTCTATGTTATGTGCTTTCGGCAAATGTGATTGGTTCATAAATAAGACCCTCACGCTGTGTTTTCTGCGAATGCCCATCCTGGAGGGTCTGAGTGATTTTCGTGCATGCGCAGTTCACGGTTTCCACATTGCTGGTTATGAGCGATTGTAATTTTTTAATAGGATTTCCTCTTTTTTGATTTCCATTTCCTCTGATTTGATATCTAGTTTCCTCTTCTTTCGTCTTTTTTATAATTGTTTTCACTTTATTGATGCAAAACGTTTATTTCACTTAAATTTTACAACACAGATGAATATTTTATCACACAAGCCTGCTTATTTGTGGAACGGTGCCTCAACTGAAAAGTTTTCTTATTTTGTGTCATTGATCATTCCAAACTCTGAAAAGGTAAATAATAGTGGCGGTCAATTCAACCATCTTATGACCCTCCACCATCATGTGACCCTCCACCATCGTGTGACCCTCCACAACCGTGTGACCCTCCATCACTGTGTGACCCTCTACCATTGTGTGACCGTCCATCGCCAAGTGACCCTCCACCACTGCGTGAGCCTCCACTACCGTGTGACCTTACAGCGTCGTCACCACCGTATGACTTCCATCATCGTGTCACCCTCCTCCACTGTGTGACCCTCCACCACCATGTGACGCTCCAACACCGTGCGACCCTCCATCACCATGTGACCCTCCACGTTCGTCTCACCATGCACCACTATGTCACTCTCAACTACTCTGCGACCCTCCATCACTGTGTCATTCTGTACCACTGTTTGATGCCCCTGCACCTCCGTGTGACCCACCACCATCGTGTGACCCTCCACCACCGTGTGACACTCCACCTTCGTCTCACCATGCACCACTATGTCACTCTCTACTACCCTGCGACCTCCATCACTGTGTCACTCTGCACCACTCTTTGATGGCCCTGCACCTCCGTGTTACCCTCCACCATCGTGTGACCCTCCACAACCGTGTGACCCTCCATCACCGTGTGACCCTGGACCATCGTCCCATCATGCAACATTTTGTCACTGTCCACCACCTTGTGACACCACCACCGTCTCACCCTCCACCACCATTTTACCCTCCACCACCGTGTGAGCTTCCACCAACCTTTGAGCCTCTACCACCGTGTGACCCTCCATCACTGTCTGACGGCTCTACACTTCCATTTTGACCTTCCAACTGATGCTATCTGCCAGGCTATCCGTTTTATAAAGTGATATGGAGGCACAGAACAGTTCTCACAGGGGTTTGCCTGTCAGAACACACGTCAATGCACTCTTGGCCCTTTCTTCACTTTGTCAAAAACTACATGCAAATAAGGAAATGTTTTGAGTCATTTCACATCAGAAGCCCTACAGATGAGCACAGAAACTTTATTCTCTCTTGCATTTTTGACTCTCATTCCCAGTGGAAATCAAGTTGAACTAAGAAAAATGAGGGCAAAAAATGCAAAATTGGCACTTTTCACCCCAAAATCACCACTTTCCTGCCGATGCTCGACTAAAGCCAACATTAGATTCCGAAAGCAAATTTCCTACCGATTCCAAAAATGTGGTCCAAAAGTACTGTCAGCCAACTAGGTTTTTTGCAAATCTGGCTTGTTTGAGGGCTACCTGAAATCGCGGCCAATTTCTCACAGTTGCTACACAGCAATGCACAACTGCAACAGGGGGCCACCATCTTGAAGAAGAGTGCAGCCACAGCCAAGAAACTGGCCTTTTTCATTCCCAGCATGCTCACAAATACAAAAAAACATTCATTTGGCCTACACACAATACCTAACTAAAAATGCCCCAAGCCTGGCCTAGCCCTAGATTTTAACATTTTGGGAGTGCAACTTGGCCGCGGCCACAGCCTAACTATTCTGTGCCACCTATATAATTTCGAGAAAACAAACAATGAAAGCGACAGAAGGCGTCATTATCTCTAGCCGGAGAGGACTGAAGAAATACAGTTTGCATGGGCGCACCCAGAGGGGGATTGAGGGTCTCGAACTAGCCCCCCAATTTGGGGAATTGGGCAAAAAGGTCCGCCTCAGCGAAATAAAAATTACGAGTGAACGAGACAAAGGTCCACAAATTCACAGGAATCCTGCGCGGATGCACAATTCCTACGCCTGAACCTAGTGGTCCTTTTTATTTTTTTAGTCCTCGTAAATTTTTGTCAGTAAAAAGTCCGCATACCGAAAACTTCGAGCCCCCAATATTTTAGGTTGGGTGCGCGCATGGTTTGCAGTCCATAAACCACCTTCTTGATTTTAAAATTTTATTGCATTAATGTGTTATGCAAAAGCTGTGCGTTACAAGTTTTCTTGCCATTTTCGATAAACATGTATTGATGATTAAGTATACGTTTACACATGCGTTTAGACGATGTATGCTGCGTGCCTCCTAACAACGTCCTGGCCAGGGCCCTCAAAGGGTGAATCAAACACTTATACTTGACAAGTGCTCCCTTCAATTAACTCCTTTTGTCACGGTTTGCTGTAGTTCTTTTCTCATCCCAGGCTTATGCCGGTCGCCAAGGTGTAACCCTGACGGTATGCCGGTCGCCAAGGTGTAACGCTGACGGTATGCCGGTAGCCAAGGTGTAACGCTGACGGTATGCCGGTCGCCAAGGTGTAACTCTGACGGTTGAAAATGATTAGGAGGAAGTAGCACGCGTGAAGCTTTACTCGTTCTTTTTGTTATCTGAGACGTGAGGCTATGTCTGACCTTATTGACAAATCTGTGCCTTCCATATATTATAATAATATTATTACCTTTGGCCAAACTGTAAAAACAACATAATCCGTAATGCTTTTATGATTTTATTACAAATCAACTGTCACCTCTGTCTGCTCGTAATTCGCTGAAAGCCTGCTGACGAGTTCATCACTTAATCCTCTTTGTCATTCAGCGAATGAAGATTGTTATCTCCGACAGCAGAGCGAACGCTGGTTTTGCGAAACTGATTTCGTGTTGCGAGTCACTACTCTCTCCTGAACTGTTACTTGACCAGTTACAACGGTTTCCAGCTCACAAACGAATTAAAATGTAAACGACTCAAACGGGTGTCAAACATGAAACTGCTCAACATTTGATAAAATAACCAGTGTTCATTCTTGCAGGAGGAAGGCGAGAAGACCACTGGGAACCACCCATGTCACACCGCTGTTCGCCCGTCACAGGAACCCATATTTCCACCTGAGCTGCAAGTGAGCTAGTTCACTGTTCTTGTTTCAGTTGATAGATTTAATTTCTCTCTCGGCCAATTCGCTGTTCAGATGTTACAGTATGCTTGTCTCAGTCTTATCAAAGCGCAACAATTAGTACATGTAGCATCTACAGCAATTATAACACTGACCTGCCCTATAAAACAATAAAATCACTTGTATTTTTATGATTTTTTTTACAATTTACCAGTTCTCGCCATTTGCTGAAATTAACGGAACTGACGTGAATTAGCAGTTAAAATTTGCTTACCGCCATTTATCCAGTGGAATTCAATTCTGTGAGTAGAGCGCTTGGCCGCGACCTCGGGGGTCATACGTTTGACCGCAACTGCGGAGGTCGTACGTTTGGCCGCGACCACGACGGTCTTAAATTCGATTCTGGTCTTAGGCTGATTTAAACACTGTTTTTTTTTATTTCTTTCGCTGACAATGTCAATTGGGGCTTTCCAAAGCTCCAAGCGAGAAAACCCCGTGTAAATAACTGGTTCGTTTTTGGTCGCATATTGCCGTCATCTCTGTCTGGGTGTCCTGGCGTCCGTCGTCCGGCGTCCGCAGCTGTATTTCCTAAACCCTCAAAGGATCTTGATGAGATTTGGCAGATGTGTTTCTAGTGAAGCTGACGACGGATGACGTTAAATTTCGGACCTCTCCGACTACCGGTGTAACCCGTAGTGGCAAATTTATTTTTTACACTTACCTCTGTATCTTCGAAAATTGGCCTAGGCCCTACATGTTCTTACTGTTGAGAGGGCGGCTGACGATGAATTTCCGACGACGTCGACTACTTTGGCGCCTCCTAGTGGTAGTTTTATTTGTTTTTGCGACCAGGGCTGTATCTCCTAAATTCTCTACAGGATCTTTATTGAATTTTGCTGTTGTATTTATATGAAGGTGACAACAGAGGACGACGACTTTCGGACGGATCGAACTACCTGTGTGCCACCTAGTGGCAATTTTAATTTTTTACCTTTTACCTCTGTATGTTCAAAGGTCGCAACGGATTTTCAAAAAATTTGGCAGATAGGCATCTTTAGTGAGGGGACGATATCATCCGGTTTTCGGTTGAATTCGAGGCATTTTGTGCCACCTGGTGGCCATTTTTACTGTTTTCGAATCTGTTTTTTGGAATTTTCCCCTCTGTCAACCAAACCACTCTAAGGATGATTCTGGAAATTGGCATGTATGTTCCTAATGTGACGAAGAGGGCTGATGATGATTTTCCGACGACCTCGACAACTGTGGCGCCTCCTAGTGACATTTATTAACATCTATGGCAGTATCTCCTAAACCGTCTGCAGGATCTTTATCAAATTTAGCAAGTGTATTTATATGAATTTGACAACCAAAGACGACGACTTTCAGATTGATCCGACTACCGATGTGCCCCCTTGTGGCACTTTTAGTTTTCTAATTTTACCTCTGTATCTTCAAAGGTCCTCAACAGATTCTCATAAAATTTAGCAGATAGGCATCTATTAATGAGTTGACGTTATCGTCCGGTTTTCGGTTTGAGTCGTGGTATTTAGCGCCACCTGTTGGCCATTTTTTACTGTTTTGGAATCTTGGTATTTGGCGTCTGCCCGTGTGTCAACCAAAACACTCGTAGGATGGTTGTGGAAAGTGACATGTATGTTCTTAATATGAAGAGTAAGTCTGACTATGATTTTCCGACGACTTCATCTAGCGTGGCGTCTATTAGTGGCAGTTATGTCTTTTGTGCCTATAGCCTCCCAGCAGCAATTTAATTTTTTTCGTTTCCTTCGTTTTTCCGAATTTCCTTGACGGATTTCTATGAAATTTTTCAATAGCTTTGGGGACACATACCAGTTTTCAGATGGATTCGACGTATTTTGCGCCACCTAGTGGCCATTTTTATGTTCCAAATAAACAACCCTCGAAGTATACCGTTTGCGGTTCATTCGTGGCCTAATTTCATGGCTCCGCGTTACTCTTGTTTACTTTGGAAGGTCATGACATGTGTTAAGGAAATATATACGTAAATAAACCACTTTGCAGTTATTCTGATCTAAATTAATATCTATTTACATATTTACAAAAATGATAACAAACTACGCAAAGCTTGGGACAAAGACAGAGTCGAACATCAGCACCAACAGCCCAAAACTTGAAACTTGCGGCATCTTCAGTCTTCATGAGTTCATCACCAAAGCGTCACAAGTTCCGTTGACTCCACTAGCCCACCAAAATAATACAGTCAAGTTCCATTCACAAGACGCTGCTGTTCGCGCCGAAGCAAAGGCTCACCACATAAACAAATAACGCTCAGTATTCAGAAAGTATGAAGAAAACATTAAGTCCAGCCTCAGTGTTCAGGCAAATCATGATACACGTCTGCTCATCATCAGCGACCAACTAGAACTCCTTGATAAAACTCAAAACTACCCCCTAGCGGGAATACCTAACATACCTAACGCATGAGATAAGTTTGTTAGTCAATGACTGTCAGTGTCAAGTGGTTAAACGAAGAGTTCTACATACCGAGAGTTCACATTGATACTTTTGTTTAAAGTCATATGATCCGTTTGTAGACGTTTTAAAAACATCGTGAATCTGCATAAAAACCATTGAAACATACTCTCTGACACTTAATTAGAACTTTTCGTAAGTATGGGGTCGATCTGCTGCCTGTACATATTTTTTCTTTTATTTTTTATTTTCTTAAAATCTGCGTGATCAAAACAAACGAATGTTGCCCATAATGCTGTGCGGTTTGACCTTTCGGCAACTAATCAGCTGTTTCCGGTACTGCTCCGAAGAAGAGAAGTTCGCCTTAACCAGGTAATTTATTCGTTTCTTGAACATTTTGATGACGATATTGCTCCCTGTATGAGCTGAACAGTCTAACTATTACTCTTAGAATTA
>NMRA01000517.1:253063-266651 GCA_002633005.1 Phoronis australis
AACGCAGTTGAGTTCTCTACTAACCTATCTTGCCGCAGAATACTCGCCGATGGAAAGTGGTGGCGACAATTGGTGAAAAATAGCACAAAACAAAAGTAGAATAGAACAGATTCGCACAGTAAGCTCAACGCAAAACCAAGTGGCGGGAAGCGCTTGCCTCCTAAAACGTCACTTCCGGAAAAGCGGACGAGTAATTAATAAAATTACGAAAAGCTGTAATTAAGTGAAAAATATGTCTAGGATAACCAACCAACCTTATTTTAGCTCAAAATGACATGGAAAAAGGTTGCCTTCGCCTTTAATAATTATTGTTCGTCAGATACTTGGGTTCATGTTCCACGAAATTCGTTCCAGGTGTCGATATGCACCTGTTCAGTGCTAGACACCCAGTCCTGATATCACTGGACCATGTGCAAGAACTGTATGTAGTGCGGGACACTGACTGCGGGGTGGAATTTGGCGCCTCTACAACTGTAACGCGATTTATCGAGGCACTGAGTGAAAGAGTGGATTTATACCCACGTGAGTGTTTTGACCAATAGCAATCAAGAACGATGTTGCAAGAAGTGAGTGTTTTGACCTATAGCAATCAAGAACGATATAGCAATCAAGAAGTGTGGGAGGATATGGACATATCGGGGAACTTCTTAACTTTTTCAGCTTGGCTCAAAAGTGGAATTAAAATGGTCATCTGAATGAGGTCTGGATAATAAATGTAACCGGAGAGTAATGGTTTCACTTTATTATTTCATTACAAAAGATCAAAAAATTTGTAGACTCCAGTTTAGATTGTGAAATAGAATTCTATCCATAAATTCTGTCTTGAAAATTATTCGCATGAAGGAAGACGCAATTTGCTCGTTTTGTAACGATTGAAAATGCATTTTGGGAGTGTGTTTTGGACAAACAATTCTGAGTTGATCTTATTAAGCGTGATGTTATTAACAAGTCTGCTGGTTGCTATCTCGATATCCTCTCCTATGAAACAGTAATGTTTCGTCAGATTATCAAACTAGAGCTGCTACATGTGGGTTTGGTATATATAATACTAATTGCGTTTCTGACTCCGGGTTTCATAGATACTGACAAATGTAAAAACTAGACTACGAGGGTCGTTCAATAAGTTCTCGGCCTCACTCAGAAAGCAGCGCGATAGCAACTAATTTTGTCTTTTGTTTTTCAATATAATCTCCCGTTACATCAATACATTTCTTCCATCTGTGCTCCAGTTTTGCAATGCCTTCGTAAAAGGAATTTTTGTCGAACCCCTCAAAATACTCCTCCACTGCACTCACGATGTCATCATCACTCACATATTGACGTCCACGCAGGTAGGCCTTCAAATGTGGAGACAAATAAAAATAAGACGGGGCCAGGTCTGGAGAATAAGCAGGGTGCGGAAGGATTTCAAAGCCACATCTAGTTGCTTCAGACACCGCAACTTGGGCAGTATGGGCAGGTGCGTTGTCTTGAAGCAACAGCACTCTATCCCGAAACTTCCCGTGTCTCTTTTCCTCGATTGCTTTTTTGAGTTTTTCCAAAAGTGATGCTTAGTAATTCTCGGTAACAGTGTGTCCTCGTTGCAAGTAGTCGATCATCAGAATACCTTCCCTGTCCCAGAACACAAAGGCGCTAACTTTGCTGGCAGAGGCACCCAACTTGAACTTTCTCGGGCATGGGGAACCTAAGTGCTTCCATTGTTTACTTTGTTGTTTTGATTCCGGGTCAAAGTGGCGGACCCATGTCTCATCCTGGGTTACAAGTCTTCTGGAAAATTTGGCTGGATCCGCTTGGAATCTTCCTAGGAGTTCCTTTGAAATTTGCATTCGGCTCATTTTCTGATCCTGAGTTGACATTCTCGGCACCCATCGTGTACTCAGCTTACTCATGCCCAAATCTTCACTCAAAATTTTAGAGACGGACCCATTGATGATGCCAACAGTGTTTTCCAAATGTTGAAGAGCCATTCGCCTGTCTTTCATAACCATTGCATGAATTTTCTGCACATCTTCGCCGGAGCTCGATAATTTGAGACGTCCTGGTCGAGGGTCATCTTCAACGCATTCTCTACCCCTCTTGAAACAAGCTGACCACTTTTTTACTGTGGAGTAGCTCGCGGAGTCTGTTCCAAGTGTTTTTCGCATCTCTTCATGAATATCTTTTGGTTTCATTCCTTTTTTACCCAAATACTTTATGACGGCTCTCGTCCCCGTTATCTCCATGCTGCTAAATGTGTTGTCGTCTGCTTTTTGAAGCAGTTGACCGTACTAATTCAGCGTGAACTCAATACTGACAGTTATAAAAGATGAAATTTTACTGTGATGTGAAAAAATTTAACCTGCGTCCCTGTTTTCTTGTTAAGGCCGAGAACTTATTGAACGACCCTCGTATGTTTACTTTAAATGAGAAGTTGGGACAGTTTAGAAATGTACTTATTAACTGATGAGTGAGGTATTGTGTGATCATGTGCGTGAGTGCGTGAGGTATTGTGTGATCATGTGCGTGAGTGCGTGTATACTGTTCTTTTTCTGTTCTATGTTTCCAATATTTGTAATTTGAAGAGCCTAATTTTAAATAAATGATATCAGAAATTAAAACCTCACTAAGTTCAGTAAAATGTCATTCCAATATGAACACAGTAAGCGGTGTAGCATTGACCTACTTTGAAGAAGCTTTGAAGTTTTTATATGTTTAAAAAACATAAAATGTCTGTTCAGAGCTTAAACGTCTAAATATCCTTGAAAAGTCTGTTCAGAATTTCAACAAATAAATATCCTACAAATTTCTGTTCATACTTTAAACATGTAGATATCCTACAATAACGTGTTTAAAGTTTAAACATTTAAATACCCTACAATTGTCTGTTCAGAGTTTAAACATATGAATATCCTACACAAATCTGTTCAGAATTTATCGAGGCTATAAAGCTGAGTGAAAACGAAAGACACGGAATTGTTTCTTCCTGTTTTATCCTGTGTTGAACTGTTTTGTGCTGTTTTGTACTGTAATAAAATGCAGACCTTGAGCCATCCAGGAATGTTCATGATGTTAATAGTTAAAAGTGGTCTGCTGGATTTCCTAGGTCTTCGGAGACATGTGGTCTTTTGATATTTATTACAGTAATTAAGCGCCCTGGGCGAAACGCGGACGAGTACGATAAATTCAATGAAGGTATAAATTTTTGGAAGTAGAAAAGATGAGCAATTTGATGTTTGAGTTCATGCCAATCTCCCATTCATTGAGTCACGTGACAACGTGTTTTAATGAACCTTAACAATAAAGATACAAAGCAAAATAACAATATCAGTGCCTTGAATTTTTTATAAACATGTTTAATGTTCTGAATGACGGTGTTACAGTTTTCTAAATTGGCGTTTTGTTTTTGTTAAGCACATCACGTGGACGTTTCACATGAATCTGAATTGAGCTAAATTTGGACAGCGTCTCATATATCCTATAAAAGGAAAACGTGTGTTAATTCATTTTCTTTATTTTTTAGCTGAAAGAACAAGATTTTTCAAAGGAATTTTAGTTCTGATGAAGCGTTTCGCTAGCAAGCAGATACGAAATACGGCGGTACGTATGTCTAAAAAGAGTTCAGTCATAAGGGTTGCTGTAGAGTGACTATTGTTTAATGCATGGACATACTATTACTATACTGTTGCGGTCTGTTTATGTATATAGCTCCAGTAGTTGAAGTGATGTTTCTGTAAACTATTACCCTGTGTCACACGCTATGACCAGTATCTTCGATTTAATGTTATGACGTCTTACAACGATCGACTTATGAAATTAGACAAGAGTCACAACTGTAAACATTGGTTTTAACCTACGTAAGGGATCTCATAGGTGTCAAGCCATATATTCTTGCACTGGACAAATATTGTCGCCAGGCATATATTGTCTCCCTCTAGTGGACAATAGGTGCTCCCACAATGTTACAACACAACATACTGTCGCCTGGTCGATGATGACTGCAAAACTTGTTGCATTGGACACATTATTATTATTGTTGTTATTGTTATGCGTCCACATATGTATAATATGTGGTTGCATTCGACAAACGTTATGTGGTTATATCAGTGTGATCGTAAGCTGAATGTCGCGCTAAATGACGTTTATGAGAGTTAGTGAAAACACAATTCTTGTACAATAACTTGACAGGTTTCTATTAACTTATTATTTTAGGATAATTTCAAAATATCCTGACGTCAGAATCTGTCTGAGGTGTAACTGCTTAAAAGACTTTGGTTCGGAGGGAAATTTATTTGAAATTCATGTGGTAAAATTACCTCATTCGTCACAGTTTCTGTCCTCACGTCTCACTTGGTATATAGACAAGACCGGCAGTCAGCTCCATACACGTGTCAATGGACACCGTAAAACTGTCCGCGGCGATTCCTTGTTTCTGGTAGTCACACATTTAACGTCACACGACCACATCAGTGATAACCCCATGGTCTGTGTACTGATGGACAGTCTTGGTAACACCCACACCGGGAGATTTAAAGAAATATCAATGAAAACGGCTGTCCTAATGTGCCACCGATCACGCCACTCTCATGTGTACTTTTAAACAGGTTGGTGTAAGAATGCCTTTGTCGCCATTTGTCTCCATACGCCCTGATGATGGACCGTATGACTGAGTATCAATTTGTCTCCATACGCCCTGATGATGGACCGTATGACAGAATCAATTTGTCTACATACGCCCTGATAATGGGCCGCATGACTGAGTATCAATTTGTCTCCATACGCCCTGATAATGGGCCACATGACTGAGTATCAATTTGTCTCCATACGCCCTGATAATGGGCCACATGACTGAGAATCAATTTGTCTCCATACGCCCTGATAATGGGCCGCATGACTGAGAATCAATTTGTCTCCATACGCCCTGATGATGAGCCGCATGACTGAGTTTCAGTTTGTCTCCATACGCCCTGATAATGGGCCACATGACTGAGTTTCAATTTGTCTCCATACGCCCTGATGATGAGCCGCATGACTGAGTTTCAATTTGTCTCCATACGCCCTGATAATGGGCCGCATGACTGAGCATCAATTGCAAAACGTTATCACCATTGTGATAAAACATTAAATGTGTTAAAATTTTGATAACCACGGCATTCGTGTGATGTTTGGTATACAGGGCGAACTACTTATATTGGGGTGTTGGATAAACAGGTCAGGTTACCATGTTGATGTTGTGTAAGCACACTGGACTACCCTTGGGATTGTGCATGGGTAATAAAAGCACAGGCAGAAACGGAGGGTGGGGCTGTGAAGGCCTGCACTTAATATCGTGTTAGATGAGAAAGTATTTTGCTTTGAAAAAGCGGAATTGGCACTGGAACATTGGTGTTTTTTGGTGAAATGTAATTGATTTCTATTACATTTCAGACAATAGGCGGCAGTGTCATCTCTGCCTTGAGAGGGTTCTCCAAGTCTGACGTCATTACCTGTCTAGCAGGCTGTAACTGTTCAGTTTTATTTCAGCACAAAGGTACTGTCTGTAGCGCTCCCTGTATTTCCATCATTTTGTCGTTTAACAAATCTCAATACACCAACAGTAGTTTAACAAATCTCAACACACCAACAGTCGATGTTTTTTTGTCAAAATTGTAGTTTTAGTGTGCAGCACTCATTTCAAACTCTTAATTATAATCCAGCAATGCTTGCTTAGTTAAATATGCATTTGGTTCTTTGTGCCTGGATAAAACAAAAATTGAATGAGGCATTTTAATTCAACAATTTGTGCCTCGCTATACTTTTCGTCATGATAGGAATACATTTCCGTTACCAACAGTCACATGGAAATCCTCCGCCACTCAAGGGAACGCTTCAGAGTCTATTGGGGTTGGAAACCCTAAAATTGTGGATTCCAAAATGACGTACATGTATGTGACCCGAGCTATTGTTTTGATGAGCGCGATATTGTTTCAACTCCAAAACGTTTTCATTAAGAAGTCAACATCGACAGCTAAACATGGGCGAAATGCAACCTTTCAACATAACTGTAAACGTGATACCTGACACCTGGTCACCTGACACTTTCACCATAACTCTACGCCTGACTCCTTGGTCCTGGTCACCTGTCACTTCCATTGCACTTAACTCTGCACATGACACTTTACAGTCACCTTACACTTTCAAGACAGCTCTATACCTGACACCTTACGGTCGCTTGAGACACTTATCATAACTCTACATATGACATCTTACACTCACCTGATACGTTCAACACAGCTCTACACCTGACAGCTTGGTCGCTTGAGACTTTCAACATGACACCTTACCCCTGGTTACCTGAGATTTTTAACATAACTCTACCCCTGACATCTTGCTCCTGGTCAATTGGGATTTTCAACGTAACTGGCCCACCTGACACTTTCCGCTCAACTTCGTGACTTACGTAAACAATGTTTATCGAACTACAGGAATGCAGTTACGTGTACATACGCCACTTGACAAATAACGTCCACACTTGGTCTTGCAGTTTCGCTGGACGAAGACACAAGAATATATCTAAACAATTCTTTGCAAAAATGTTTATCTTGTCTGTCGGGTGCCATTTTTCACTTCCTGTATTTCAGCTTCTTGAGAAATATTTGCATTTAGAGTGCGAGTATTATTTGTGATAAAACGACAATCTTGCAGTAATAAGTAATTCATATCGCCTATCATTATATTGCCGAATTGTTTTAATTTATTTGGCTTTATATTATTATTTATTATCATTATTACTATGATTTATTACTATGATTATTATTGTATTATTACGGTTATGGTTGTTACTTGGTTAATAATTATATTATTATCATGTTGGCGAATTACTATTATTATTATTGTGTTGATTAACCTTTTTATCAATGAATATTTAGATAGATCCATGGAAACAGTTCTATTGGACGCCGATCTATTGGATAACACCAACGTCACGAACATCAACCGTCTGACTGATGACGTCACCTTGTTGGTGAAGATAACAGTACCATTTTCAAACAAGGTAACTTTTTAATTCTCTTCACATTATAGGCTATCTCAATCTTAATGTTATGACTAACAAATGGTTTACTTTAAAACTGAAAAAAGACGCTTTTAAAATCTGACTTAGAGTATGAATTGCTTCAAACCACACAGGATGTTACTAGTGAATACATGTAATGTAAAAATATTGGAATTTTTGGATTAGAAAATTATGAAGCAAATATTGCTTAGGAAATAATTTTGGTGAACCAGGGTTCCGTGAATAACTTTTCCGTATTTGAATATTGGCCTATTATTGTTTTACAAGGGAGCAAATTAAATTTCATATATAAACTACAAGTTACCCTTGTAATCAAACTGACTGGTGCATATGGATTGCTTGCAATGTATTCGTCTAGGTCGTCAGTTGGCTTGGGTTGGGAACTACAAAAGTAATCATGTTTTCTGTTTTTTGTATCTTATTTGCAAGACAAAGATAATGAAAACATAGTTGTGGACACTCCAAATGAAACAGCAGAACACTTGAGTCTAGGGTATTAAGAAGTGTCCAGCGAATGACCCAAGAACATCAGCTATTTTTCTCATTGTTTAAAGGTGTACGTGTATTGGAACGTGAAATATGGGTATTTAGTCTGGGAAAGCACGAAAATAGGGATCAACACATTAACACAACAGCGTCAGTATGTAAATGTCGCGTGTGTGAAAAAGCAGGACAACTCCGCCAAAAAGGACTCTTGGCCAGTATGTGTACAAAATTTAGTTCTGTTACGTTTAAATGGAGAGAACCACTTGTCTAATATGAAGGTTATTAACACCGAAGATGCACGGTTGCAGAAACATGGCGTTACTTTGACATGTTAAGTAGACTGTTTAGGGTCCCTTTCAATTGATCGCTTGATACAAAGGTTACTTAAGCTCACGCTTGAGAAAACGCAAAACTTAAGTTATATCAAGTCTATCTACGTTCTTCAACAAGTCGCCACGACTTTTGATCACCTGGTAGGTTAGCCAATAGACAGCTCTTAAACAAAGCTGAAGGTCCACCCAAGTGCCTTTCACCACTTGGTGAAATGGATATAAACCAAAAGAATGAGAAGAAAATTCTTGTTCACTGTGTTAGTATTAACCAAATCAAATTCCCTTGACACGTTTAGAAAACTGCAAAGGTCTTACCGATTATATTTTACCTCTTTTTTGACTTCCTCTAACAACGACAAATCAAATCGCCTGCCATCTTCTAATCTCAGTTTTTAATCTAATGACGTAAACAAATGAGCTTAACGACAAGCAATGAGCGAAGTGAATGCTCTAGTTCACGAGCACACTGTTAGGTAAAAAATAAAAATGACTGAGTAACACTGAAGCGAGAAGTAAAAAGTTGAATTTCCGAGTAAGTTCTTTTGAAGAGATTGATTTGCGAGCAGTTACATGTATAGTCGACGTGTTATTTCTACAGATAAACGTGGGTGGAAGACCGTCTCCGCTGTTGTTGTTTTTACCCGTGCGTTACTGAGGAGTTGCGAGGAAAGTCAGCGGGCTAAGACCCGCCTTTTTCAGAAATGAGAAGATGCGTTTGTGGAGGCTGTAGTTCCAGCAACTTGACTGAGAGCGTTTCTGTATTCAAATTTCCTAAATAAGTAAAAGTTGCTCTGAAATAGCATAAGTTTGTGCTCCGCACTAGAGTGTGGAACATGAGATTCAGTCGGGAGCCACACTTTGTTCAGCACATTTCAAGGAATGGTGTTTCGACCTAACACAAAAGCGGCGTTAGGATGAATGACTCGTCAGGTTGTAAGTTTATTTGAAAATTTGGTAAATAACAAACAAACTGCTTCCATTTTAGGGCGAGTGACGCCAGGCCCTCGACCTCGCCTTAGATCGGGTGCTACGATACGTAGGCTTATGCTTTGTGTTTAGACCGTGCTCCTTCCATCGTGGCAATAGTGAATACGAACGACCCAGGTTTACTGGGGCGTTTGTGTGGGATTATGAAGTATCAATTTTTGACCACCCCTTGGTTCAGTTGGTTGTAGCTCACATACGTTTGCAGCATTTCTCGTGCAAGTGGGTCGAGTTCATACTGCCTCAAAGTCGACGAAAGTTAGCTAAGTAGGAAATCGAATTCATTGTCTGGTTCGTCAAGTACTTGAATGTGATTCCTCTCTGTCTTTATAATAATTTTCCAATCATCGATCAAAATCATCCTAGTCTTCTAAAGCTGGTGTGTTCCGCCATTGCAATTGATTGTCAAGTCACGTCTTCCACCCGTTACATCATTTGGCGGGAAACTCGGAAATAACTAATTTTTCTTCAAAAATCAAGAAATGTAACTATTTGGCATAAGAAGTACTTACTTAGATTTTATATTATTCATTTTATGTTAGCTAACTGAAACCTCAAAAACCGAGAATATGCACGATGGGAACTCTTTAATATTAAAAGTACAATTCGAGTGTGATGTATATATGACTTAATTCTGCACTTTCACTGATACTTGTACTGTGCGGACTTCCAACTCTGTTTAAGTGTTGGTTTACCCACTATTGCTCGGTATGTCGTTACCAAACTATCTGTTTGCCCGAAGAGAACATCAGTGTAGTTAGTTACACATGCAATACCGCTAGTTGAATTTTCTTCAACATCCGTGAACTTTTTTGACTGAAGCAATCCAGCCTGAGGATATGTGTTTCCAAAATCCAGCAAGGATATTCTGAATTGTGCTTCCAGACTCGGCAAGGATATTGTGATTTATGTTCGCAGACGCAGCGAGGATATTGTGATTTGTGGTCCCATACTCAGCAAGGATATTGTGATTTGTGTTCCCAGACTCAGCGAAGATATTGTGACTTGTGTTCCCAGACTCAGCGAGGATATTGTGACTTGTGTTCCCAGACTCAGCGAGGATATTGTGACTTGTGTTCCCAGACTCAGCGAGGATATTGTGATATGTGTTTCCCAGTCTCAGCAAGTATGATTGTGTTTTTGTATTTTTCAGAATGAGTACTTCTTCACGTACAAACAATCAGAGAGATCTACCGCAGACTTTGCAGTAGTCAATGCGGCCATGACCGTATGTTTCCGCGAATCCTCACGTGAGATCGACTGTCTCCGCTTGGCCTATGGTGGTGTGGGACAGCAAACGTTCATATCCAAGAAATCGTCTAATTTTTTTGGGAAGAGCTGGGACGAGTTACTTGTTGATAAAGTCAATAAAGCTATTATAGATGAAATCGTGGGCCTGGGACTCAAACGAGATGACTACCAGCTTGTTCTTGTGGCTAGTTTGTTCTTCAGGTTTTATATGCAGGTTTCTAACACCTTTTGCTCGGTAAGTGCTCCCATCCGTTCAGTTAATTACTTTAATTTTGAATTCATCAACAAATACTTTGCTAAACACCAGAGTTTAGATTTTCGAAAAGTTTGGAAGTCTACATTTTAGTTCTTACTTCTCATTAATTGTTTAAATGAGATATATGTGGTTCCACATTCAGCATGATTACAAAGACACATCGTCGTTCAGCAAGACTTCGCAGTTGCCGTCTCGTGCAACACAACTTTTTGAAGACGCTCCAAATTCACAGCCTGACACCGATCCTGTTGGTCGCCCACTTGCTCACAAAGCATCCATCCAGCACGCGACCGGAGAGGCCATATTTGTCGATGATACAATTGTTGCCCCAAGTTCGTATTATTTTTCGAGATACGTTTCCTTCGAGCTTCACGAAAAGCCGTAAAGTAGGCTGTATGCGTTGTTCCTATGAAGTTGGATGCAAAACGTTGTCTCTCTAGATATTCAACTTGTTTTGTACATGATTTAACAGGAAGTAAGAAAGAATGAGGCTCAAGTTTGGTAGAGCTGACAACCCCTTTGGAAAGCAATGCACGGTGCTTCCATTTTCATGTGTTGATGCCCTCTGTTGTCTCTCTCAGGGTGAAGTTTATTTTAATACAACATGGAAGCGGATGTGATATAGTTTTTATTACTAAATATCTTATAAGTATTTTAACCGAAGTATAAGCAGCGCATTGTTGCTGCTTGTCTACTGAGAACCGTTGGTCTCAAGTTAAAGTAGTTCATTAATTCGTAAATGGTTTAATCCAAACTCCATTGCAGATGAGCTCCACATGCGCTTTGTACGGAGCTCAAAAGCTCGAGCGCGCATCACTTTCATGGATGCTTCCAAAGCTCTTAATATGGCCGGCGTGAAGTACTTCCTCTCACACAAAGATGTTCCTGATGGAAAGAACGACGTCCTTAGTCCCAGCACAGAGTTACTGGCTTCTCTTGAGGTACGTTGTGAACGGTCTGTATTTCATTTATCTTATCATACTTAAGCAAACAGAAGCCTGCACCAACGCGTGCACTCATACACGCGCTCTGACGTAATAGTTCAATGGTTCACTTAAAGAATCCACTTCTGCTGAGTGTAGGCTTGTAGGTGTTCTTAAAACAATAAGTCGGTGTTATCACATTTTACTAACAGATGTTGCAAGGTCTTTTTAAACGTGCACATCTGTCTTTTTGTGTGACTGATATTTACATCCATCTTCATACTCAAGCACGTGACATAATGGCACTGAATTTCATGGATTGTTTAAGTACTTTGCATTAGTTTAACTATCTTGTAACAAGTCTTAGTTTCACAGGTGCATGGCGTCGGGCAAGCTATCGGAGCAATTGTTGCCGATAGTATTGAGCATGCGCAGGAAGCAGCCAAAGCTGTTGTTGTGTGTTATGAGGAACACAGACCTTTACTGGACTTCAAGGTAAGCCCTTGTCTTGGGTTTATGTATATTTATATATACACACACAAACCGTATGTGTTTAATCAGTAGAACTTGGATTGATCAAGGTGCGCATCTTCAATGTTTTTTTAAAAATCGTAGTTTGCGCATGGATTGTAGTGCAAATTCTTTTTAAAGACATACTGCCGAAGAACCTTGCTTGCGTTCAGTAGACGCTAGGGCCTACGCTAGGACCTAGCTAAAACCTAGTCAAAGTCACGTGTTCTCATTTAAAATGCACGGCAATATCTCACGTAATGTCGCGAAGTCTTGCTTTTAGCGAGGTCCTAGCGTTACTGAACGGGAGGCTGTATTGCTCATTCGTCTTGGCAGAAAAATAACAAGCGATCGACTTGTACTCGGACTCCGAATCCAGGTCGATCACCTCGTCTATGGACACAGACAACTACTCTGACACGGTAGAT
This sequence comes from Phoronis australis, assembly GCA_002633005.1. NCBI lineage: Eukaryota > Metazoa > Phoronida > Phoronidae > Phoronis > Phoronis australis. The sequence goes on from NMRA01000517.1 coordinate 265,264, forward strand.
TCGGATTAGACGTGAAAGGCAATGCAGTTTTAGTAGACTCTCAGGTTGAAGAATCACAGCTCGATTGCAATTAAAACGTTGTAGCAGTTAATTATATTTTTAGATGAGGAGATCAACCAAGTGTTATTTTGTAAGTAAGTCGTTCTTGAAATCTATTGCTTGTAATGAGTTTTAATACTATTTTTGTACTCACCCAGAGCGTCACTAACGCCACACGCTGTGTGAAATTAAGTGCGTTTAGTGTATTTTTTAAAATCCTATGCGCGCCTGTAACCGGAGCACCCAGTGCTCCTAGTTGGGGAACTTATGCGCATGCGGCTATTTGTGGGACATTTGAGTAAAAAACGGCTGTGACCCACATATAGGCGCATGCGCCTAAAGTGCGGGGCTATACGGTATAAATTGTATATGGAAAGGCAAATAAGACGTACGGGTGTCATTGAACTTTTAAGTAAACAGAAACAGATGGATAATACTTGGTATCCAACCTTTGTATCTTTACTGCAAACGCTGTGCTATGAGCTGTTTGCTTTGTCCCAGGAGGCAATTGAGTTGGAATCGTTCTATGGAGATCCAATTAAACTTGAACAAGGAGACGTTGGAAGCAACTGGGAGAACTGTGATCACGTGGTGGAAGGGGAAGTAACCATGGGAAACCAAGAGCATTTCTACATGGAGACCAATGCAGTGATAGTGAGACCGAGTGGAGAAGATGAGTTAGACGTACTTGTGTCTTGCCAATCACCCCATGGTGTTCAGGTTCGTGGTGTTTCTGGCTATTTTTGTGTCTCAAGCTACAGTATATTGACCGTGTACAAAGGGACAACTGTGGTGACAGCTGATGTTAAGTGGCAGTGTTTGGGAAGATTCGTTAAAAGTTGGTTGATGTCTTAATTATTCTGTTTTTGTTGGTAATTGTCATTGTATTATGGCTAGTCTCTCACTCTTTCAGGAAGCAATTAGTAAAGTCCTTGGTGTTCAACGTCATAAAGTATATGTCAGAACAAAACGAGTTGGTAAGTCCATAGTTTTTATCAGTGACTATAACTGCGATATGAAAGTGGAAATGCAGAGTATACCAGCATGCTAACTTACCATATTCCCCACTCGCCAGTAATTCCTATAAAAGGCTGTAAGAACGAGTTCCGGCTTGAAGAGTGATCGTCATATACAATGTCTAAGAAAGAAATTCGTATTGCGATTATAATCTGCAGACTTTTGGCATGTAAGTGGTGACACCGGATTATTTGAATACAGTTGTACTTGGGAATGACGAATGTGTTGAGCTTATCAATTTTAACACAACACTGCCATCTGTTGGACAACATTAACAATCCTGTAACTTCACGGATTACACACTATTTAACGACCATTTATGGTTCTGTAGG
>NMRA01000517.1:266912-309279 GCA_002633005.1 Phoronis australis
TGTAGGGGGGGGTTGTGGTTCTGTAGGGGGGAGTTATGGTTCTGTAGGGGGTGGGGTTATGTACGGCGTTGTGTTTTTAGGTATTGTGAGTGGCCGTCGGTGTCTACCTGTCGGATAGATGTTCAGTTATTTTGTTTTGAAGCTCTAGAATTGAAGTACAAAACCCAGAAGCGGGAGAAAAAGAATAGTTCAAACGACTAAAAATACACTCTAATTCATTATTGCCGGGCACTGAAAAAAAATGTGTTTGGGGGGGAGGGGGCTGTACCCCCGACCCCCTTGTGGTGCACCACCCTTAAACCATGGGCGGCGTAGCACTGAAAAAAGTGGGGGGCAAAAGCTCCCCCCAGCCCCCTATGGTGCGCCGCCCATGGAGTAGTGATGACAGAAAAGAGTTTATATAAAACTACTGGACAACTTGTCTCTTAGATAAAACGAGGGGACTTACGATACGTTGCTCATTCTGATTGAGAACTTGAGGCTGGATCGGGTTTCAGACCCCAAACACTCGCCAAATCTACAAGTGCACAGCTTTTAATAGAACATAAGAATGCGCGTGGAGACAAGTCCAAAACATGGGTGATTTAATAGAACACACCTACAAGTGGAGTGTTTACAGAAAGTGGCGCGAAACTGTAACTCTATAATTCACAAAAGGGAGGGCGCGTCAATTACACTTGTATTTTATTGGTCATTATATGCAGGAGGAGCTTTTGGTGGAAAGGAGTCGTACATTTGCAGCATGGCGTCTTTGACAGCACTTGCCTCCAAAATGTAAGTTGTAATTGCAAATCGTCACTGTTTTAGAAATTGCTCAAAAGTATACAAGCAGCTGCAGGCGGTCTGGTACACGCTGTACCAGATGTGCAGCTGCAGGCGGTCTGGTACACGCTGTACCAGATGTGCAGCTGCAGGCGGTCTGGTACACGCTGTACCAGATGTGCGCAAGCCGCTCAGGTGGACCCTTTGCATTGATCTTCTGGAACCATATTTATGCTTTACTAATATACCTTACTTGAAACCGAGCTGAGGAGCTAGAAACCTGACTGAAGGTTCTAACAGCGTGCACCAGTGGGTCTCGACGCCTGTACCTTGAGGGAGGCAACTCATCCACACTGCCTCCTCAAGCACAGATGCACAGTCAGTTTTTCACTTTCTGTTTCCAAGATATTGAGAAAATGGAGAAATTTCTTGCATGCAATATTTCAGTAGGTGATTCTTTAGGGTTATGTTTGACCTAATTCATAAGTGTGTGTACTTAGTCAAATATATACTAAACTATAGATTTAATTCAGCGTCAGTAAAAGTAAACAGTTTCTGAAAGTAGAATGTGATCGTTGGCGTTATAAAAATGTGCTAGTATAAGGAGCACGTTACCAAGTATTTTCGTAAAATTTAACAAGTCAGAAAGAAAAGTTCATAAATAGCGAAACATCAGCATCAAGAACATGAACACACTTGGTTTGATGTGCGTGTTGCGATGTTTTATATTATCATTTCGTTTTCATTTTATGCAACTATTCATGAAGTTGTGCACGTGTTCCTTCCCTGGATGGGACGGCCTGAGCCAACTTTCGGACGGATCCGACTACGGGTGTACCCCCTAGTGGCAATTTTAGTTTTTTACGTTAACTTCTGTATCTTCAAAAGTTGGTATATAGGCACCTATTAGTGAGATGACGCTGTCCTGCCCTTTTCGGATAGATTCAACGTAGTTTGCGCCACCTAGTGGCCATTTTTACTGTTTTCGAGTCTGTTTTTTGCGTGCACCCCTCTATCAACCAAACCGCTCAAAGGATGATTTTGAAAATAGGGACGTATGTTCTTACTACGAAGTGGACGGCTGACTATGATTTTCCGGTGATTTCGATTACTGTGGCGCCTCCTAATGGCATTTGTGTTTTTTGCGCCTATGGTTGTATCTCCTAATCCGTTTGAAGGATCTTTACTAAATTTAGTAAGTACATTTTTATGATGTTGACAACAGACGACGGCGACTTTCGGACGGATCTGACTACAGGTGTGCCACCTAGTGACAATTTTACTTTTTACGTTTACCCCTGTTTGTTCAAAGGTCCTCAATAGATCTTCATAAAATTTTGAATATAGGCATCTATTGGTGAGATGACGCTATCATCCTGTTTTGAATGGAATCGAGGTATTTTGCGCCACCTAGTGGCCATTTTTGCTGTTTTCAAATCTTGTTTTTGCGTTCACCCTCCATCAATCAAATCATTCTTTGGATGGTTTTGAAAATTGTCGTATGTGTTTTCAATGTGAAGAGAACATTTGATGATGGTGACTGGCTACTGTGGAGCCTCCTAGTGGTAGTTTTGTTTTGTTTTTCGCCCATAGCTGTATATCCAAAACCCACTGCAGGAACTTTTGAATTATTAAATTTAGTAAGTGAATTTATATGAAGATAACAGACGACATCTTTCAGGCGGATCGAACGGACACTGTGCCCACAAGTGGCAATTTCATTTTGTTCCGTTTCCTTTATTCCCTTTACAGATTTTTATGAAATATGGCATGTTCCCGTTTTTGGATGGTTTGTACATTTTTGTGCCATCTAGTGGCCATTTTTATGATACAAATAAATAACCCTAAAAGCACACCATTTGAGATGCATTCGTGGGCGCATTTCAACGCTCCGCGTTGCTCTTGTGTTACTCATAAATTTTAATTCTTTAAGATTACTAGCTGCTGATGTCCTTCATTTCAAGAAATCACAATTCTCACAATGCCGTGATTGCAATATAAGTCATTTCATCTTCGTGCCTCCTGCAAAATCTAAAATGCTTCATTCACTGTTGTGCATTATAATGTTCTTTCTGATACATGTTTATGTAGATTAAACCAACCCGTCCGCTGCCTGCTCGACAGGGATGAGGACATGGCGGTCACCGGAAATAGGATCGACTTTCTCGGGAAATACAAGGTATTCGGTTATTTCAACATTGACATTATTACCTAAACTCTGAATGAAGACGTGACCTCACAGGTGCTGGATCAATATATGTAACACACCAGCACCTACGTCTGGTCGAAAACTTTTGAGAAATGCAAAAACTTGGTCCTAGTTTTAGCCGTGAAGACGCACTTTAAACATTTGTGAACTGAAAGTAGATTATCTCGCTTTTGCTTCAATCCACCAGTTGTACGAAGCGCCTCCTACTGGACAATCTGCCTCTGGTTGCACGGAGCACCTTGTCCTATTAAAGTAACAAAACCAAAATGTTGATTGTCGAAACAGTTTTTTCATTTAAGCTTGGCTATCTCACATTGGCTGCACCAAGCATCAAATTCCAGTCGAGTTTAAATGACTCTACACGAGGCTCAGTTTTCCAATCCCTTTACAAAAACTGAAGCAATGTTGTCACCAATAACAAACTGGAAAAGTCACTAAAATTATTAGCATTGGTTATCTCTTTTGGTGCACCCCCGACAATCTCGTGGTCGCGTGTAACCAGCATCTCATGCGTCCTACTTCAATCGTTACCTTTGCCTCTCCATGTTTTTTTTCAAAAATTGCTTTGCAGATCAAAGTGACATTTGGCAAAGGGTTGTGTGGCGGGAATGCGACTGTACCGGTTTATTTTCGGACAATTCATTTACCGTGGCACCCCTTGTTGGCCGTTTTAATTTTCGCTGATTGTTTGTCTGTCAATTATTTATGAAACCACTTACGGAAATTTGACGAAATTTAACAACACTTAGGAAAATGCAGAGAATTTCCCGGCAACAATTCGCTTTTCGGACGGGTTGAATAACCGCGACAACCCCTGTTCACTGTTGTGTTAATATTTGATTTCAACAAGGAATTCCTTACCCGTCAATTTATAATGAAACTGCGTGCTGAAATTCCCCAAAACTTGGCGCAGAGGGTCATTGTGGGATTGTGTCGACAACAGCTGATTTTTGAATGGAATCGATTACCACGTCAGCCCGTCTGTCGTCTGCCGTCTTTTATAGCCCACATTTTTCAGTGCTGCGCCACCCATGGTCTTTATGCGGTGCACTACGAGGGGGGGGGGGGGGNGGGCTAGCGACTATAGCCAACCCACTTGTTTCAATGTTGCGCCGCCCATGTTTGTGTTGCTCTTGTTTAGATTGGCGTAACCAGTGACGGAAAGATATTGTGTTATGAGGCCACTATTTACGGGCATCAGGGTTTTCAGCAAGACGTTGGCCACTTGGTAAGTATTTGAAGATACTGCTTCGACAGGTCACTATTATTGCTTTGCCCGCTAGAGGCACTACTTACAGGCATCTAAATCCCATCTGTTCGCTTTTTCAGCACCAATCTGCAGGTGCAGCTGCCTGACTTAAATTTGCCACTTTTCACATTGTTATAATACATGCCAGACATGAGGAACCGGTGCCAAAAAATGAGTTGGCCAGCCTCTGTTCGAAATAGTGTTTTGACGTCAACTCTTTTCGAATTTAGTGTTTTGAAAACACCATAGCATTCACAACGCGTGAGGCTCAATCGATGTTCGGCAAGATGAAGGTCAATACTTGTAAGAGTCCATTTTGTACCAAAATTGTCTAAAGGTAGCCCACCCCAACATCTCCAAAACGAATAAGCACCAGCAGGTCGTGTTCTGTAGTTCATTCTACCTGAGATTGATGACCGTCATTTGCTCAAAGATTCACTTAATCTCCTCACTCCATAGTGCAGTTTCAACCTGAATCTGTCTGTACTCTCGCGTACACGTTTTAGTTTCTGTGTGAGCTGTGCAGTGCGCAGAACGAAGACAACCAGTTTGACCTTCCACAAACTCATTGCATTATTTAGTTACATACCTGTGTTATATTTAAGCTCGTGGAGAAAGGAGTCGCAACTTCCGACGCATCTTACAACATTCCACACTTCAGCATTACCGGCCGCGTTGTTAAGAGCAACCGTTTTTACTGTACAGCGTTCAGAGGTTTTGGATCGCCAGAGGCGCTACTTATTACTGAATCCGCCGTCTGTCGTGCGGCCTCTACACTTGGCATTCCGTTTGAAGAGGTAAAAAATGTATTTGCACCCTATCCACTAGAATCACCATAGGAACGCCAAATTTCCGTTTCCGAGACTAACGGTCAAAAGAATTTGCACATTGGTCTACAAGAGAAGCTCCCTGGGATATGTTGATTGCTGCCAGACTACTTATTGTTATACTTGACTATTGTCATACTGCTTATTGTCAGTGTTAAGTATTGATAAACTGCGCACTGTAATAGCTGATTATTAACAGACTTCGTACAGCCATAGTTGAGTATTGTCAAATTGCTTATTGTCATAGTTAACCATTATCAAACTGCTTATTGCCGTTAGCCAGAGCCGTCTGAAAATCGAGACACTTTTGAACTACTCATTGAACCTGTCTATTATATAAATTTCTAAGGTAATGACGCGTAAGCTTAATTACCAGTCAGAAAGTCCAAGTCTTCTACATCACATTTAAAGTTGTTATGACTTCCGTTAACAGTTCATTGATTTTCAAAATGAAATCCTCAGTTGTGTTAATTTTTCTTTTCTGAAAAATGTGGTGTTTATTCTCAATTTTTGGTTTAAATCGCAAATTAGGCTCTGTTTATGACTAAGTTAGACTTGACTTAATTAAGCCTCGCCTGGTCATGGTCGGACACACAAACTATTGCAGCCTAACGATAATATGACATACAGCTTTCGTGGGTCTCAGGGCTAAAAACGATACAGAAATATTTGCTAAGTGTAACAAGTGAATTTTACTACTCTTGCCCTCACAGTTGACTACTGACCGACTGCTGGTTGATAGAGTTGTTTACTGACAGACTTGTTATTGGCATGCCTTAAATTCAACTTTCTACAATATTGTTTTTAGATGCAGAGAATGAATTTGTACGAGGATGGCGACGTAACCCCTACTGGAGTGGTGCTTGAAAACTGCAACATTAAGCAGTGTTGGGATGTATGTTATGAGAAGTGCGATTATGAGAGCAGAAGACAAGAAATCATCAAGTTTAACCGGTATCGTTAAGTTTACAAAGTGCGCGGCTGTTGTGAACTGATTTTTTCGTAGAACAACGTTGCGTCACAATTTCTTTCCCTCCGTCCAGTCTGCTCGTCCAACGTCCGATGCTCTTTCTCCATAACATTTTGATGCATGTTCATGAAATTTTGAGGGCATGTTCCCTTTATAACTCAGACGGCATGGAGGATTTTCGGACAGATCTGACTGCCAGTTTTCCCCGTTATGACAATTTTAGTTTTTACATTTATCTCTGTATCTTCAGAGGTCCTCAACGGATTTTCATATTCATTTTGTCAGATGTTTTTTGGCGTAAGCCCCTGTATCAGCGAAACCACCGTAAAGACGATTGTGAAAATAGGCATATAGTTCTTATTATGAAGAGGACGACTAACGACGATTTTCCGACGACTTCATGGCGCCTTGTAGTTGCAAGTTTTGTTAATGTTTGCGCCATTGGCTGTATCTCCTAAACGCTTTACAGGATCTTTATTAAATTTACCAAGTGTATTTATGTGATGTTGACAACAGACGACTACAACATTTGGACGGATTGGATTGCCGGCGTGCCCCTTGGGGAAAATATCATTTTTTATGCTTACCTCTGTATCTTCAAAGGACCTCAATGGATTTCCATAAAATTTGGCAGATAGGCATCTATTACTCAGGTGACGGTATCCTAACGTTTCTTGATGGATGCAAGGTATTTTGTGCTTGTTAGTGACCATTCTATTGTTTTCGAGTCTTGTTTTTTGGCGTCCTCTCTCTGCCACGCAAAGGATGGTTTTCGTTTTGTGACGATTCGTCGATTTCTGCACCAACTAGTGACCATTTTAATTATTTTTTAGTATTTCTTTTCGTCTTCTTCTGTATCTGCCAAACCGTGTATAGGATCATTATGAAAATTGGCAGATGTGGTCCTACTTACAAGAGTGACGCGGATTTTCAAACGGGCCCAACTGCTGTGGTGCCCCACCGCAAGGGACTTTTTTCGCACCTACTTGCCCTGAACCGCTTGCAAGATAGTTTTGAAATTTTGCAATTTTATTCCTATTAACTTGATAGCTGGTGGATGGATTCGACTACTGTCGTGGTTCCTAATGGCAGTTTTTTTTTTCTTACGTTTGCCTTTGTATCTTTGGAGTTCTTTGATGGATTTTCCTAAAAGTTGAACAAATAATTTTGAGAGACGACGACACTTTCCCGTTTTCTGATCAGTTCAAAGTATTCTGAGCCATCTAGTGGCTATTTTATGACACAGCTAAACACCCCTAGAAGCACACCGTGTGTGGCGCTGTCGCAGTCGCATTTCAGCGCTTCACCTTGCTCTTGTTAAAACTTCAAATCTGTGAGAGCTACCGCTGGAAGTTGTGTTAAGTTGTACCGCTGTCAACTTTCTTCGCTCCAGGTACCAGCACTACACATTATTGCAATTCCAGCTTCTTGCTTCTTGGCTCAGATTTCAAGATAATAAAAAAACTGGGCTGGATTTCGTGAAACTTTTTCTGTCTTAACTTAGACTGAAATCGGACCAACTTAAGACCATCCTGTCTTTAGCCCCGTTTCACAAAATTGCTTTAGACCAAAATTAAGACCGAAATCGCTCTCTGAGATAAGACTGAAAGCTAACCTGCTTAAAATTCAACGTTTTGTCTTAATGACCGTAGTTTATGATTGTTATCACTGTAAACTGCTGAGAAATCCATTTTGTTGATATTTTTCACTATCTAATGTCCCTAAACAATATCAGATTTAAGATCGTGTGATTTCGTTTTATTAACCGAGAAAGGCGGTAGAGACAGTGTAGTGGGAGTTACTAGCACATCTTTTGTGGAATAATATGTTCAAGAATATCAGTCTTCTTAAGCAAACGAGATCCCAAATACATTCGAAATGTTGTGAATGAATCCACATTTAGAGTTTTAACACCAGCTGGTATATATACACCTTTTCAGTCATCTGTTTGTCGAATGACTATGAGCGCATGCGCGCATTTATCATAAGTGTGAGGTATATTAGAAACTGTGTGGTGACTACAGATTTCCCTTCCCGCGTATTTTAAAAATCGTGAATTTTGTGATTTTTTTTCTGGATACACCCTCAAAAGGGAAAGGGAATGACTCTGTAGTCGACGTTGCGAGTTAGCTCTTTCGTCAGTAACTAGTTGAAAGACATTTTCATTTTTGACGAGCTTTTCCGTTCCATGCCTTTTTAATACTGATTATAAGTAGCGCATCGCGTTACTGGCGAAGCTGAGACCCAAGGGTTATTAAAGCTAACTTCGTGATCAATCTGGACGTTTTAACAGATGGCAAAAGGCATATTGAAGCGCTGCTTTCAGCTATTGCTTACTACCTTGAAGGAAATCCGTATTTTATTTAATGGTTCGCCTTTTTAATGCAATGGACAAGTTGGCTCGCTTACGTACACTACTTTGTGTGCGTGTACTACGCTTACTCAATTCGGAGTTTGACTCTGCGCATTGAACTTTTTATAAAAGTTTGGATTTCTGTCTGTCACGTGGGAAGCCTCACCAAGGCACAACGTACGGTTAAGCTTATGTTCGTCAAACTTCATTATCATTTCAGAGAAGCAACACTGCTAGACCCTTGAGTCAGGTTTCTAGCTCTTCAGCTCGGTTTAAACTATATATTAATAAAGGACAAAAATATTCCCAAATGAACAGTGCAATGAGCTCAAATACGTGGCCTGAGCACGTCTGGTACAACGTGTACCAGACCGCCTGCAATTATTTTTTATAGATATATGACATGGAAAGAAACCAATGAGCGCGCAACACACCTGAGTGCGCGGAGCTAAAGTACAAAAGCAATTATTATATTAGGAGGGTACTTGCAAGAAGGATAAATCCAAATGACAAATATACGAAATAACAATGATCCTCACTCATCCCTGTTTATCCTATATATTTAGTGTCATAACTCATCTCTGTTTATTCTATATATTTAGTCATATATCTCATCCCTGTTTATCCTATGTATTTAGTGTTCTAAGTCATCCCTGTTTATCCTATATATTTAGTATTATAACTCATCCATCCCTGTTTATCCTCTATATTTAGTGTCATAACTCATCTCTGTTTATTCTATATATTTAGTCATATATCTCATCCCTGTTTATCCTATGTATTTAGTGTTATAAGTCATCCCTGTTTATCCTATATATTTAGTATTATAACTCATCCATGTTTATCCTATACATTTAGTTTTATAACTCATCCCTGTTTATTTTATGTATTTAGTGTTATAGCTCATCTCTGTTTATCATATTCATTTAGCATTATAACTTATCCCTGTTTATCCTATGTATTTAGTGTTATAGCTCATCTCTGTTTATCCTATGTATTTAGTAATATAGCTCATTTCTGTTTATCTTATATATTTGGTGTCATAACTCATCCCCGTTTATCTTATATATTTAGTGTCATAACTCATCTCTGTTTATCCTAGAAATTTTGTGTCATAAATCATATCTGTTTATTCTATATATTTAGTAATATAACTCATCTCTGTTTATCTTATATATTTAGTGTCATAACTCATCTCTGTTTATCCTATATATTTAGTATTATGTCATCTCTGTTTATCTATTTATGTATTTAGTATTATAACTTTTCTGTTTATATTTAGTGTCATAGCTCATCTCTGTTTATTCTATATATTTAGTCATATATCTCATCCCTGTTTATCCTATGTATTTAGTGTTATAAGTCATCCCTGTTTATCCTATATATTTAGTTTTATAACTCATCCCTGTTTATCCTATATATTTAGTGTCATAACTCATCTCTGTTTATTCTATATATTTAGTCATATATCTCATCCCTGTTTATCCTATGTATTTAGTGTTATAGCTCATCTCTGTTTATCATATTCATTTAGTATTATAAGTCTTCCCTGTTTATCTATTTATGTATTTAGTATTATAACTCTTTTCTGTTTATATTTAGTGTCATAGCTCATCCCTGTTTATCCTATATATTTAGTATTATAACTCACCCCTATTTATCCTGTACGTTTTAGTGACAATCGATGGAAGAAAAGAGGCATGGCGTTCACCACCACCAAGTTTCCTATAGGATTTCCGTCTCGCGTTCTGAACCAGGCTGGGGCCCTTATTCACGTGTATTTGGATGGTAGCGTTTTACTGTCACACGGAGGCATCGAGATTGGCCAGGGTATTCATACGAAAATGATACAGGTTTGCATATTACATGTAATAGTTTATTCTCGCGTGTCAGTTGGCATATTTAGTTTTGTCATCAAATGGTGACGGCGCGTGTTGAATGAGGACCATATTGGTACACAGCTGTACCTCTTACAACGATTATATTTCAACAAGCTCCTCACCAGTATTGTTGACATATAAATTTTCATTTGGATTGAAAACAATGTTTAAGCAGAATGTCTCTTGTGTTGTAGGTCTGACTGCATTTAACCATGGATTTGATATACCCAAGTACAAAAAATGGGTCTGATATTTGTGTTGCGAAAAATACACAAATTCGGGCTACATGGTGGCGCGGATAGGGGGAGGTGACAAGGGGGATTCAAATATAAAACCGTTTTCAACCTGCCGCCTGGAACATTTACGTTTCCCACCTGCATTAGTTTTTCACCTGCCAACAGGTGTTCGTTCGTGAACCATGAAGTGTTCCGACTCCGAATGTGCGAGTGCGCACGCCTGACTCGCCAAGAAAACACCCCGTCTTCACGCATCTGTATTTCTGTCGGTATTTGACGAAGCTATCATTGTTTTGACATTTCAAATGGCTGTTGCTATAGCAAGTGTTAATTCGCAAATCAGTAAGAGCGCACTCGGCAATGGTGGTGGTACGTTGTCATGAGTGAATATCATGGTGGCTTTGAATTTTGCTACCACATTTGTTTAAATATCGTTGTGAATTGCTGAGGTGTTTGGACCATAGACTGCATTCTTTTTTATTGAATAAGGAATTTGGGACCAATCTTACTTTATCGTCTGCCTTGTGTTCATTTCAGGTTGCCAGCCGAGCACTTGGAATTCCCCATAGCTTGATTCACGTAGCTGACACCAGCATAGATAAAGTTCCTAATCCTGTTGGGACTTATGCAAGCGTCACGGCGGACCTCAATGGGGCTGCAGTTCTGGTAATATGCCCTTTGAGTCTCTGAACAAAAAACTGTAGCAGAATTCATGAACTGACATTTAGAACAACTGCATATTTGATGAACTTGTTCAAACACTGTCATTGACTAAAGTGTTACGACAAATGAATAATTGGTTAAACAACTTGGTGTGCCCTGAGATTTTAGAGCTATAAACATTTTGTTTTGAGTAATGTTAACGGCACTTTTATTTTTGCACATTTTACCCGAGTTTTAAAGGAATACCGCAACGCAAAAAAAACAATCGTTTTCAAATTCAATGCAGTGTGAGACTGTCAAATACCAACGTGCTAGCTTTGACCCCCAGGGCTGGGGTCGTGTAGTCTTCTTCCATAAAATTTCTCCTGAGACCCTTAAGGTACGGAGTTTTCACAAGGTGTATTCACGGACAAAATCTCCCTTTTGATTTTCGCCAACATTTACGACAGAACTCGGAACTCGTGCCAATTTTGAGGAATGCAACTTCTTCATTTCGAGATTACTGTGCTTTGTAAATTGGCGCTGCCAAATTATTTTTTGAGCGTACGTACGAACGTATGACGTCGATTTCTACAACTTGCCTTTTGTTAGATCTCGGTATATAACTCGAGCCCTTAAATGCCAACTCCGATCTCACAGCAACGTGAGAGTAGTTTGCATTCGTTTGTTGCGCTGTGTGTTTTAGTTATGCAATTTTAGTCATTAAAACTTTTGGCAACTCCGCCGTTTTTCAACGGAATTACAGAAGAGCAATATCATTAAAATGCCATATCTTTACCAACAGATATACTGTAATTATCATTTGGCCTACCTGTTTGGCTCAAAAGTATCTGTTAATTCTAAAAATCATGAATGTTACCAAAATGCGATTAATAATAGGGTGTAACAGTGACAAAAGGGAAATGAACAAGAGAGGTTATATAGATCAGTAATAAAGCCATTAGGGACAAAATAGATCAGTAATAAAGCCATTAGGGACAAAATCACAGTGATTCAAAAGATTTCTACACTAGAGTGACAAAGGTTTTAGAATATGGGTCACTGACATTTGCTGTTGATAATTTAATCAAGGCAAGCATTCATCCTAAAATATACATATTTATACATTATTATTTATTGGACATATGGTACCGTGTGATACAATTATATTCTTCAGTAAAATTTCAGAATGCAGGGGCATTTACAAAGAATGCAATAAACTAATCCAAATATCTATTCCAAATTTGCAGATAAAGGTTTCCTGATAGATAAAAAAAGAGAAAAATATTTATCACCTAGTTTTGAAATGTACTTTGGAAAGCTAATCACCTAGCTTGCAGTAAAGGAATTTCCGTAAGAGTTTAGAAATAAATTCTTTTCTTCTGAATGTCAACGTTAGTGATCCTCATAGAGGCATGTAGTTTACATGTAGTTTACATGCATTGTACATGTAGTGTACGTGTAGTGTACGTGTAATGTACATTTATGTTATGGTAAATAAGAGGAAATGGAAACACATTTTTACAATTGTTATGTTACTAAAGAAAGTGGACTCTGGGAAACAACAATAAAAAATACAATGTTGATTTGAACACCTGTTACATAGTTGTCAGGATCAACATTCAAGAACAAAAATGGAACAACTTGATTGAAAAGCGTGACTTCAGGATGAAAAGCGGGACATCTGGGTTAAGCCAAAACGTAAAGGTGACATATTCGCTGCAACACACTAAAACGTACCGACAGCGTTTTTTGTCGAACGGAGATCTCACACCCAAAAATTACAGACAGCGTTTTTTATGGTTAGTTTTTTATACATGTAGTTGAATAGGAAATCGAGGGTGCATGCCGCAAAAGCCCATGAAATGTCTGGTTTTTCTTTTCATTTGCATGGGAAAATATGGCTATGTCGCGTGGGAATCTACAATAGCAGGCCTGTGCGGGACATTTATATAGTGTGGCGGTATGACTGAAAAAATTCAAAAGTGGACAGTCCGCGGAAAGCTGGGCAATGGGGCTATTCGGAAAATCTACAATAACTAGAGGGCGTGCGTGTACTAGTGGTGATAGATTAACAGCCTCGATTTCGCGAGCCCTTTAAATACATGGTGAAATGGCTTGCAGCTGTGCCAACTGAATCTGAGATTGCGTAAAAAGGGTGCTTCTATGAGAGGAAGTAAGCACGACCTCATACAAAGGTAAGGTTTGTGATTATTTTAACGATTATTCCATGATTATTCCACCGATGCCTGTTAACTGAGGCACTCGCCGATGTCGACTTCGCGGCAGTCAGTCGCCAGCCAGAGTCTGGNTGCACCAGGGAAATTAGCAGTAATAAGGCTTAGCGCGACGACGTGTTTTGATAAAAATTCCATCTTTTACCAGTTGTTTACATGCAGACAGCCACGCATGCGCAATTCAATCACCACTAGTACAGCAGCGACACCGCGAGGAGAATTCTCCGAATAGCCCCATTGACAAATGCATTGTTCTAGGTGAGCGTTATGGTGGACGAGACGGCCATGTGCTTGTGTCGACACCTGCTGTATTTTTGAGATCTTTCATCAAATATCTGAGGTACTTCATGTGTAGTATGGCCGCACATATTAAAATTCTGTTGATGTGCTGTTCAGTTGGTCATCCTCGCGCTTCTGTCTGATTAGGCTGTCTTTGAAACTCGAGTTTTTCTTTGGCCTACTGGGCCCTACTTGCTCGTTTTGACAGAATATCAAGTATCATCAATTTCACTAAATAATTTCTTAAGTTTGGTAGAGTACAAATCGATTGTTTCGTATTTTCACAACCAGAAAAGCATTAGTTCTTGACAGTTTTGGCTCCTCTCAGCAGCGATGTTCAGAAGTTATTGGACACTAGGTGCCTGTCAGCAGCCATCTTTTAAAGCTATTGGCACCTATTGTCGAGGTACTAATGCTGTTCTGGTTGTGAAAACATTAATAAATAATCAATTGATCATCAAGTTCATTTTAAGTGACATGAGTATGCCGAGCTTCGAATTGATTGCCAAAAGCTCGAGTTTCGCAATGTATTTTTTCACCTGTTATGCACTCTTTTTAGACAACACAATGGCAACAGAATGACGTTATTATGAATGTCTGCAGTAGGCACTTCTTTAAACATTTTCTACGGTATTGTGGTTCCCAAAATAAAACATGGGAGTTAGGGGAATATTGTGAATATCTGCAGTATGCACTTCTTTAAACATTTCCACGGTATTGTGGTTCCCAAAATAAGACATGTGAGTTAGGGGAATATTGTGAGTATCCAGAGTGGCTTTCTATTCGTTCATGAAGTAAAAACATGTCATGTATTGATATTTGTACAGGTTTGACTTATGCTTGAATGTAAAGTTGCTACATGTATGTTGACCAAGGTGATTTCTCTCTGAGTTCACTTTCATACTTCTATTACAGAATGCATGCAGTAAACTGAAAAGTCGACTTCAGCCCTATGTTGACTCACAACCTGATGGTACGTGGGTCGACTGGGTCCGAGCTGCCAATATGGACCAAGTGCAGTTGTCTGCCACTGGCTTCTATAGGTAAGTATAGGACACCTGTTTAGCGATTCTAACCGGTTTGAGAACTCACGAGTACTCAGATTAAGACCGTTAAACCATAAGATAGCCTTTCGTTAATTGTCCCTTACCAAAACCATAAAACTAAAGATCCTATTAAAAACAATATGTGCGCAAAGTCAATCCAAATGTTGGCCAAAACTTGATTTATCAGTTCAATTGCTCCCAACTAATGTATTCGTTCTAACACTGTTTGTTCACGATATGTTGCCTGTACAACTTGCACTTTATCTCGCCGGTTATCTGTGCATTTGCGCAACGGATCCATTAAAGATCACTTTCAAACAATCCACAAAAAGAAAATAATGTTCCGTTCACACATTGTCAGGTATTTTGAACGGAATATTTTTTGTCTAAAAATTCTCGAAGCTTCAATAATAAAAACTGAAATTCGTGACATAAATTCCCAAGATACTAGGTTTCATCGTACCTTGTCATTATATACGTAAATGTCCATATTTTGTAATACCTATGTATTTCATATTTTAAAACATATCATAGTACATTAGTTCCCATGACAATTCCTTCAGAAATTTCGCTCTTATTTATGTTACCTTATATTTGTGTTTAAAGTCATTGTTCTTGTTTCATGTATCATACACAATATGGTTTGTAAGTTTCAATTTATTTGCCTTGGACGACTAAAGGCTAGTCGAAGTACAGCAACTGTTTTACTATGAAATGTTTTTTACAGTGTTTTATTTTATATATACTCATACGTTTGTCTTTTTGATACCTCTCACACTCGGTGATCTACTATTTCAACTGCCATCTGACAAAAGATATTTACATGTATGTAGACAACATGAAAGTTTGTTGAACGAACTATCTAAGGCCAAGAACAGCTCACTTTTCAATGAAACATGTATAAAAGAAGGTATTCTACCAAAATAAACCGAAACACACAAACGCGCGCGGGCGCGCGCATATCATTTATTGTACATCGTAGGGCTCGCCTACACATACTTAAATACATAAATTCAAATGCATATCCAGAGTATTTACACAGAGAGCAGTTCCCTTAAAGCCTAACCTTCTGATTATACAATGCAAGGCGCTGGACACTGTTATGATTTTACCTTTCTCTATATTAAGTGAGTGACCTGAACATCAACATTGCGCAAGTATTCTTCTATTATAAGGACTTAAACAATTCACACATCGCTCGCCAACAACACCACGTTTAATAAGACTTTAAAATTCCTATCTGAACTACCTATTTCCATTTTTCATATTCCTATACACCACAATCTGGTAACCTCTACTTGAATACTGTAATAAAGTCAACACTATTACAGCATTTTCAACTGAATAATATTTGAAAAAAATATTACGTCGTTTTTAATTTATTATGCGTCGATGACGGCTGTGCTCACGAAAAAAGCGCCCTCTAATCATAAAGTTACCCGGACATCATAGAAGTCCCTCGGAATAACTATTGTTTGGGACAAAGGTGCACAGTTCATGAGAGAAGAGGTGTAGTCAATTTGAAAAAAAGGAGAGTGAGCTCAATTGCAGTTAATGAGAGAACAACGGCTTGTAAGAAGAGAACTGCGTCAATTAGAAAAGGGCGCTTTTAATGAGAACGCCCGTGCGGGCCGTGAGGAATGAAGATTGACAGCCCTGATAATAGATTGGTTTTGCTAACGTGTGTGCAGCTACGTGTCATAACATAGTTAAGGTGGAACTTTCAGGCCAATTCTGTGATTCCTAATCAAATTAGTAAGAAACACAAACATAAACAGTGCTGTAGGGGGGTGTAGGCGCACGTAGGCGCAGCCAACCACCTTTTGGCGTTTGAACGTAGCGCCTACGCACCGTAAGTTACGTTCAGTGCTCAAGGTTATACGGTGGGCTTTGGGCGCCTATTTACCTATAATTTTACAACTACAGCACTGAACATATAGTGACGTTGTGAATATGAAGTAGGTTGAAAATTTCAAATATTTTGACAAGTTTGGGGTCGAAAATGATCCTCTGTAAATCACTCAAACGTTTCCAGTAAGTATCGTGATGTGGCATTGGGGCCATGTGAGCCCCCACGCTACGTCATTAGGGTAAACGTCACCTATTTGCAGATTTTTTTTCGTTTTCACACTTCAAGTTGTCAATACAACTGCACTTTGTTAGTAGGGTAAATGATTTCAAATAGCATTGTCGTTTAGTTCCTGCAATGCATTAGCATAGTTATGAGCATGCAAATACATCTTTAAAGTAACATTGTCGTTTAGTTCCTGTTATACATTAGCATAGTTAGAAGCAAATGCATCTTTAAAGGTACACGTTCACACATGTGTACCCTCATTCGTTCGTTTCCGAAACCCCTCTATTTAGGTCCTTTACAAACACACCATCTTGTTGCCTGTGATGAGCTGTAAAGTGACGAATGAATTTTTCCGCTGTGACCTGTAATATAACGCTAATTAGGTCGAGCCGAAGTGGCAAACTTCGAACCGGCAGTACTCAACTTAGGGGGTGTGAGCACCCCTGTTGAAGCAATCAATGAACATCATTCACCTTATGCTAGTGTTATCGTTTGTTATCAGGAACGCCACCTGGGTTTTAAAACATCAAAACAGCTGATTCTTCCTCAAAACGTCTTTAACGGATATGTAGCAAGCACCACCTATATTCTGCGTTCAGGTATTGATTCAGAATGTGATGTCGTCTGGGTGATGATACAGGATATGATGTCATTTGGGTATTGATGCAGGATATGATGTCGTTCAGTTATTGACTCAGAATGTGATGTCGTTTGGGTATTGATGCAGGATATCATGTCGTTCAGGTATTGTCTCAGAATGTGATGTCGTTAGGGTATTGACTCAGAATGTGATGTCGTTTGGGTATTGATGCAGGATATGATGTCGTTCAGGTATTGACTCAGAATGTGATGTCGTTAGGGTATTGAATCAGAATGTGATGTCGTTTGGTTATTGATGCAGGATACATGTATGGTGTCGTTCAGTTATTGGTGTAGGGTATGATGTTCGGGTATTGGCGTAGGATATGATATTGGCGTAGGATATGATATTGTCAGATGATTGACTGTGGGCTTGTTTAAAAGGTAGATATGTTTTGAGATTGTGCGTAGATGGAAAGTGAATAATCAAACCCAGTTATTAATTTATTTTATGATAAGCCCTAATTAGAGAAGTGAAATCTGTTGTTAATCAAGTAATCAATAACAAAGACGAGTAACTACGCTAGCGCCCTCTTTAAAGATTACTTTAATCAATCAACCAAAATAATCAAATGTCTTATTTGCTATCCAAGCTAGGACTCTCCACTTGTTGGACGTCTGTCCTGTTGTTGAATCTTCAAACTACACTCACCGTATAGCGACAGTGTACTTGCTGATCATCGTCTCTGGTGATTCAACAATTGCAGGCAATTTCTTCTACCTGCGATTCTTCTTGCTGGTCACAGTCTCTGGCTGATGACGCAACACTTCAGGTAGTATCTTACTACCCACAATGCAAGTGACAAGCTCTTAGTGAACATTACTGTACGTTAACCCTTGACCTTGCCAAGATCCTTTGTAGTACAATTTAGTCGGTACACTGTAGCAAGTCTTTATGCTTCAACTACTATATCTCATCTGAATTTCTTTTTGACATAAGCCCATATTATAATAATCTACTTATTTAATGATTGGTTGATAAAAACCACATGATCATATCTAATCATATCATTGGCTGTTACAGTTTGTTTTCAAAATTTTCTAGAATCTCTAGAGTGCTTCGACCCCAGAACTCAAAGTTGTAAACACCATCTAAAAATATATTTTGACGTTAAAGTATATGTCAACAAGTCTGACCCAATGATTTAAAAGTACATATGCACAAAGTTTGGGCAACTTAAAATGCATCTATTCTAACTAATTACTGAATATTTGTTCTGACAGATATCATTCAGGTATTGGCACAGGATATGATGCCGTTCGAGTATAGGTGCAGGATATGATGCCGTTCGGGTATAGGTGCAGGATATGATGCCGTTTGGATATTGGCGTAGGATAGGATGTCGTTCAAGTATTGCGCAGGATATGATGTTTGGGTATTGTCGTTCAGTTATTGATACGGGGTGTGATGCTGTTGAAGTATTGATGCACGGTATGATGTCTTTCCTTGCACCACGAGAAAAGCGTACCATGTTTAGATGACTACTGATCTCTGTGATGTTGTTAACCACAGTCGACCAGATGATATACATATACGCTGCTGGCCAGTTGTCAGTCTTCCATATTTTGTGCATTGTGCGAGCATAAAGATAGTGTAGTACAATCACGTCCATCATTGTGCACGTAGTGTACGAAGATATCGTATTATACAAGCGTATAATTGTAGTCATGGTTGCATATGATCGTACAACACTTAAAGGTATAATTGTGTAATGACGTGGGAGGATATCACCGTGGCGTACGGTACTTTTTCTTGTATTACATGACAATTTTCGACAAAATGACTGAACTGAATGTCCGTGATACAATATATTGCTCTACTTATGCGCAAGGTCATGCATCTTTTTATTCCAAAATTTTATTAGTCAAATGCATATCATTAAGCAGTGCTCATTTGGTGCACTGTGAAATACATTAAGACAGTTTTTGTCTCTATTGTCAAAAGATTGTGCATTCCTACCTGTAAAATATATCCTCTAAAGTGTATAACACATGCTCAGTCGAGCGATTTTCCTGGAAGTCTACTGTCGCATATTTTTTGTAGCGAATTTTAAAATCCATTAAAACATTTTAAAATCATTATTTGCCGGATTCCAATTCAAGTGTCGTCGTGTGAAATCGCTTATAACATTGATCAAAATCTCCGAAATAATGATGTAATGTCAAACGTTCATTGTTGTGCAGAGACCCATCCAGCTCGTACACGTTGAACTCAAAGACAGGCAAAGCCTGCTTTTACTTTACCTGTGGTGTGGGGTGCTCTGAGGTGGAGATCGATTGCTTGACTGGAGATCATCGTCTGATTAGAACCGATATTGTGATGGACGTCGGGAAGAGTTTAAATCCGGCCATTGACATCGGCCAAATTGAGGGAGGCTTTATGCAGGTCAGTTTTCTTAAAGGTTTAAAAACCGTTCAGTGATTGATGTTCGGACGATAATATTTCTTGATATTGTCTATCGCTGATAAGTCCTTTTGCTTCTCTTTCAAACCATACCTCTAAGTTGTCACTGCAAATCAGCTTTAAATTTTGACTAACCTACTGTAAAACAATTTAAGCAAGATTAGAAAATAAGTTTCAAATTTGATCTTTGTTCACCAAGTGTCGTTAGCATCAGTGATTATCCCTTGGTTTACGTCATTAAAACTTCTACAACAGTGTTAGAAACGTTGACGAAAACGATATCCATGGATTTATTACAAAATTGACTGGTCCACACAGTTGTTGACAAATCTGCACTTTTTCCAATGACCTTGTTGTGCACAGTTGTCATGCACGTCCTTCGCGTACTGTCGATCAGCATGTCAACAGAATACTGCTTTAACGACCAAGTTCTGCCAATCACAACCAGGTGAACACGTGGAGGTTACAAACCAAGTGAAAACGTAAAGGTGACAAATCAAGTGAACACTTAAATTTGACAAACCATGCGACCACATAAAGGTGACAGACCAAGTGGACACGTAGAGGTGACAAACCATGTGAACACGTAGATGTGACAGACCAAGAGAACACGTGGAGGTGACAAACCAAGTGAACAGGTGGAGGTGACAAACCAAATGAACACGTAAAGGTGTTAAAGGAGTATGCCACCTGATTTAATTAGTCTTTTTTGCCGTCTTAATCGGTCTATATCCACATCGCCTAGCGTGCGGTCGACCTTACCTAGCTAAGAGGTGTCGCATTAACCTGTGAGGAAGGTGAGAAACGACGCTAGCGACGTCAGTGGTTCATATGCAGAGTAAATGCCGCTATGTTGCGGTGCGTCGTTCCCGCTTGTCCGAAGTAAGCAGCTGTGAGGAAAGCAAGTATATCGTTTTTTTACTTCCTCGAGATTCCGAAATGCTTATGAAGTGGCTCATGGTAGTGAAGAATGAAATGTACGCTGTAAATAGCAAGTATGAGGCCGTGAAACATCTCCGTATCTGTGGCCTGCAGACGTCGACCGTGCCTAGTGACGAATGCCGGCTTACCAAATAACTCCATACGTTCCGTTGTCTGAGCTTGTTCACGGCGCCTCTCTAGTATTTCTTCATCACTTTATTCCTGTTCGAATTGATAGCCTGTAAATCTAAACGATACTCCTGCGAAGTCGAGACTGATGAGCTCTAGCTCGTCCTAAGTCGGGATTGCGAGTTGCCATGTTGGCGTTTATTACTGAGCGTTCTGTTTCAAAGTGAATTCTCATCCTAACCAATACTTATATAAAACTGAAACTAAGTCTGTCTCATTAGATGCAATTTGTAATGACTTTGGAGTGTCTGTGAGTGCAAATGATTTGAGAAGCCAGCAATGAATAAATCACTGCGTTTCCGGCTTCGGGTGCAATAAAACTAATTGACGGGACACCTAGGCCGTGTGAGCTCATGCTAATTTAGTGTTTGCTGGCAGAAACTATTGTGAAACAACTCGATTTCCATCCCACGGTCAGGTGTTAGGAGAATCTTTATTTACATTTACATTACTCAAGTAATGATTGTCAATGTACAACTTCTGCCCTGACGGTGCTGTGGCCCAAAGCCGGAACCTGAATTCGCGGCCCCCGACGCGAGTAAGTAGATTTGCAGTTTCGTGGCTAATTCACCAACATAATCAGGTGCACATTACTTTGGCTCACTAGTATAGTATTTTCTTGACTGGAAGTTTAGTTTCCACTGAACTTTGGCTGGTTCATGTTCGTGATGTCTGATCAGTTTCCGAGCCACTGGCGGGGAGTCAATCCGGCCGGCCACGACGGGCCTGATCGGGCTCCAAACCACTGGCCAGGATAACAAGCGTTTTGTGTTTAGAACTCAAAAATCACAAGTCTAAACAACACAGACCTAGGTTCTCCTGTCTGTATCTCACGGAAAATACTTCGAAATTATCTCCAAACAGACCCAGATCCTGCTACGGACGTTATTGGTCTGCCGAACTTTGTAGGCTACGGTGTGTCCAAATACCAATAAATCCGTAAGAGCGAAATAAAACGACACGTTTTTATAAGAACTCGTTGTATTTTTAAGATCTTTATATCGAAGTTTGATGATTTATTTGGTGTTTAACGATGACTTCAAGCGATAAACTGACACCAGTAACCCGTCTTGTGAACTGCTGAACACACTGCGTGTGAAACCAATGACGTCATTGGATAATTTCAACACCTCCGTCTGCCGTCAGGTGTCAGGTAACGCAACCTTACGTGTCGTTGTGGAGTAGAACTACTCGATCTAAATTGATACCAATGAGGTTGTTTTTTGGGTGGCATGCTCCTTTAAACCAAGTGGACACGTGGAGGTGACAAACCAAGTGAAAACATGTAGGTGACAAATCAAGTGAACACGTGGGTGTGACAAACCAAGTGGACACGTACAGATGCTAAACCACGTGGACACGTAGAGATGACTAACCACTGGACACGTAGAGATGACAAACCAAGTGGACACGTAGAGATGACAAACCAAGTGAATTAGTAGAGATGACAAACCAAGTGAACACATGAATGTGACAAACCAAGTGAACAGGTGGAGGTGAAAAACTATGAAATAAGTATTTTTCTGGGCTTAGAAATGTGCTTATTCTACGCGTACTCTTGCTTAGTTTACGCGTACAATTCAACATTTCTTCAAGTCCAATCAAGCTCGTGCTCTCAAATAAATTGATCAAGAGCATAACATGGTCGTTTAAGAACTTAAAGTACTCGCAAATTAAGCACGCGTAGATTTAGCACAAGTACACGTATATTAAGAAAAAGTGCTCATAGATTAAATGGTTGTACGTGTAGATTAAAGGAGAGGGCAACTTTTTTCATGTCCTTTTTTAGTAAAAATACGGTTCGTTGATAATCCCAGACATTCGTTTCGCTTGATAACGGCTTCCTGTAATTTTACTAAAATAGACCTGAACTGCATGTTTCAGCATTTGAATATGAATTTTGATAGCATAAAGTTTGGCATCCACAAATTCCTAAGTAGTACTCAGTATTTTTATTTTTACTTTGAAAAGTAAAAAAATTATTAGTTCCGTAAAGCCCCACTGCAAGCGCTGTTTTTCGTGACGTCACTGAGGCTGTACAGCACAAAGAGATATAGGTCATTAGCCGTGCGAGTACGTAGTCCAGTCGACTTGTGCATACTCACAACATTTTTCGTTTTTCTTTCCTGTGACTTCCATTCATTCCAGGGCCTAGCCAGCCAGATAGCTGTATAAAGACTATCTTCAATACAACTAGGTACCAGTAGCACTGTGTGCTGGACCCCGAAATTTCACATAGCCCGGGTAGTTCTACTCGTCACCTCGTCGCGAAACTTATATCAACATGTAGAGCTCTAAACTGGCAGGGGAGCATGCAAATATCTGGGTGTCAACCGACACTCACCTTGGTCGCTGGAGCCATTTAAGTGAAAAACATTCTAGTAAACGTTAATTTATTTCATAATTTTCAGCCTTTTGTAACAAAGAAAACAGTACGCTCAACACACGCTATTTCCTAAAATTTTGCGACATCTGCCGGTAAATGATGACAGCTTTGCAGGAGCAAAAATTTTTATGAAATTCGGTTTAATGGTATTAAAATACTAAAAACTTGTAAGGAAATGAAATCAGCTCTAGTAATTTGTTGTTTCATGTACACAATTTCGAAGAACAGTTTGATCGCTTGTTATACTTGGAAGAACAACTCAGGAACGAAACTGACCAATAAGGCAACAGGAGAAGTGCATTTTTGAAGCGACAAGCCTCGCGAGCTGTGGCCTTTACAGTAACTGGATGCGCTTCATCTACTGTCACCCGTGGCCCCAAACGTGCCCCCAGAGCGTGCAATTCCGGGAACTAGCAGTAATTCGCCCTGTGCTGGTGTTGTCTCCAGCCCAGAGCTTGGAAGAAGCCCTGCAGCGATGTGGAGTAGTGGGAGTCAATACACGCCAAAGTCGACACCCATTGGAGAGGACAGTTCGTCGTAAAGTGGTCAGACTGGTGAATCAAACTTTGATTAGTTTATTGTGGACGTGACTAAAGCATTGGAGCTATTTAAAAGGTGCCAAGTGTGTGGCGAGAGAGTTATACGGCTAGATGTAAGCGGTTTGTTTGCTCAAGTCACCATCCAGTGTTAACAGTATAGGCATTCTACTGAGGTTGGCATAATTGTGCACCCCTTGCATTTGCACCAAGACGTCCCATCAGTCTATGCCTCATCCTTTCCAACAGCTGTCTGTACTCTACCTCACTATAATCGGGCTCAAAACATAAATTCACCGACTGCTACAACAAACTAAAAGATTTCTAAATCCAACGTTCTCTAACAGCCTAGCTTCTGGCAGAGTTCTCGTCGATGGGAAGTGGTGACGACAATTTTAGGAGACAAGCACAAAAACAGCAGTAGAACAGATTCTCACAGTAACTCGAACGCACTAGAAACGAAATAGCGGGAAATTCTTAAACCCTGAATGTCATTTCCGGAGTACTGCACAACTAATTGCTAAAATTACGAAGAGCCGTGATTAACTGAAGAATATGTCTGGGATAATCAACGGAACGTATTTTCTCTAAAATGACACGAAAAAAAGGTTGCCTTCCCCTTTAAGCAAAAGCACGCATAGAGTAATGACATTTCTACGCGCAAAAAGGTGCTTGGTTAAGAACCCCTTGGTACTTCATAACAAACCAGTTAGATACGTGGAGGTGACAAACCAAGTGATTACGTAGAAATGACAACAATGAACTCGAGCATGGGTCAAAGAAAGTGAGCTCGTGGTTGTGACTCGGTGTTATTTACAAGAGTACTGGTAAATGGTCTGAGATGTGAGCACATATTCAATTACGTCCCGGAAACTAATTGGCAAACTAACCTGTAAATACTCATAATATCATATTATTCAGCCGATACCAGCTTCGCACGTTAAAGGAGCATGACACCCCAAAAACAACCTAATTTGTATCAATTTAGATCGAGTAGTTCTACTCCATAACGACACGTACGGTTGCGTTACCCGACACCTGACGGCAGACGGAGGTGTTGAAATTGTCCAACGACGTCATCGGTTTCGCACTCAGTCTGTTCAGCAGTTCACAACACGGGTTACTGGTGTCAGCTTATCGCTTGAAGTCATCGTTTAACACCAATAAATCATCAAACTTTGATGTAAAACCCTTAAAAACACACCGTGTTCTTATAAAAACGTGTTGTTTTATTTCGCTCTTACGGATTTATTGGTATTTGGACACACCGTAGCCTACAATGTTCAGCAGGCCAATAAGGTCCGTAGCAGGAGTTTGGGGTCGGACTAGATAATTTCGAAGTATTTTCCGTGAGATACAGACAGGAGAACCTAGATCTGTGTTGTTTAGACTTGTGATTTTTTGAGTTCTAAACACCAAACGCTTGTTAGCCTGGCCAGTGGCTCGGAGCACGATCAGGCCCGTCGCGGCCGGTCGGATTGACTCGTAAGTTATCCCCGCCAGTGGCTCAGAAACTGATCAGACATCACGAACATGAACCAGCCAAAGTTCAGTGGAAACTAAACTTCGAGTCAAGAAAATACTATACTAGTGAGCCAAAGTAATGTGCACCTGATTATGTTGGTGAATTAGCCACGAAACTGCAAATCTACTTACTCGTCGGGGGCCGCTTTGGCCACAGCACCGTCAGGGCAGAAGTTGTACATTGACAATCATTATTTGAGTAATGTAAATGTAAATAAAGATTCCCCTAACACCTGGCCTTGGGATGGAAATTAAGTTGTTTAACAATAGTTTCTGCCAGCAAACACTAAATTAGCATGAGCTCACACGGACTAGGTGTCCCGTCAATTAGTTTTATTGCACCTAAAGCCGATAACGCAGTGATTTATTCATTGCTGGCTTCTCAAATCATTTGCACTCACGAACACTCCAAAGGGATTACAAATTGCATCTAATGAGACAGACTATATTTCAGTTTTATATAAGTATTGGTTAGGGTGAGAATAATTCATTTTGAAACAGAACGCTCAGCAATAAACGCCAACATGGCAACTCGCAATCCCGACTTAGGACGAGCTAGAGCTCATCAGTCCCGAATTCGCAGGTGGATCGTTAAGTTTTACAGGCTATCAATTCGAACAGGAATACAGTGATGAAGAAATACTAGAGAGGCGCCGTGAACAAGCTCAGACAACGGAACGTATGAAGTTATTTGGTAAGCCGGCATTCGTCACTAGGCACGGTCGACGTCTGCAGGCCACAGATACGGAGATGTTTCACGGCCTCATACTTGCTATTTACAGCGTACATTTCATTCTTCACTACCATGAGCCACTTCCTAAGCATTTCAGACTCTCGGGGAAGTAAAAAAACGTTATACACGCTTTCCTCGCAGCTGCTTAGTTCTGACAAGCGATAACGATGCACCGTAACATAGCGGCATTCAATCTGCATATGAACCACTGACGTCGCTAGCGTCGTTTCTCACCTTCCTCACAGGTTAACGCGACACCTCTTGGCAAGGCAAGGTCGATCGTATGCGAGGCGATGTGGATGTAGACCGATTAAGACGGCAAAAAAGACTAATTAAATCGGGTGGCATTCTCCTTTAAGCCTGCTTAATGGAGTTGATTGTTTCTAGGGTTACGGATGGTGCACTATGGAGAAGCTTAAAGTCAACGACAAGGGTGAGATGATATCTAATGGACCCGCAAACTACAAGATTCCTACCGTTGGCCAAGTACCACGCGAGTTCAACGTCACCTTACTTAAAGTTGCTCCGTACACGACGACAGTGTATTCTTCAAAGGTATGAATTGATGTAAGCTTCAAAGCATTTCATTTTCTATGGCGAGAGTTTCCTACCACAAAACACAATATTTTCCCGCACCATTGTGTCTCTAAGGTATTCTCCGCCGTGGCTGATTTATACTACTTGATAAGTATCTCACGATCCATTGCTAGTAACGTGTTAATGCTGGGGTTATCAAGTGCTAGTCCAGTGTAGTCTGTCATCCACAAAAAATGTGCTTGGGCACATCATAATAGACAACTATCTTGACTTTGCACAAAATTATATTATCCATTATTATGTCCTCCAAGCTGCCCACACCGTGTTCCTCTTGTCATCGGTAATTTGGTCCTTCAAACCACCCACATCGTGTTCGTTTTGATAGTCATATCTTGGTCGCCCACGCAATCCACGCCATGTACTTTTTGTCATCAGCAATTTTGTCGTCCAAGCCACCCACATCGTGTTCTTTTGACAGTCATAGCTTGGTCTCCCACGCAATCCACGCCATGTACTTTTTGTCATCCATAATTTGGTCCTCAAAGACACCCACATTCATTTCTTTTTGTCATCCGTAAATTGGTCTTTCAAGCTACTCACGTCGTCTTCTTGCCATTTATGATTTGGTGCTACAAGCCACTCACTTCGTGTTCTTTTGTCATCCGTAATTTAGTCCTCCAAACCACCCATGTGTTCTTTTTGTTATCGGTAATTTGGTCCTCCAAGCCACCCGCATTGTGTTCTTTTTGTCATCAAAAACTTGGTCCTCCAAACCACCCACATCGTGTTTTTATGGTCCGCAATTTGGTCCACCAAGCCACCCACATCGTGTTGCTTTTCTCATCTGTAATTTGGTCCTCCAAGCTACCCACATGGTGTTCTTTTTGTCGTCTGTAATTTGGTCATCCAAACCACCCACAGAGTGTCATTTACCATGGCGCCAACTGCAAGTGGTTGCAACAAAACGCCTGAAACAGACCGATCCTGAAATTGCTCATTATTTACCCATAATGCAAAACACTTGTAAAGCAGACGACCAGTTATTCAATTTGATTTTTAACCGCTAAAAGGGTAACGTTTAATTGAGGATGAGGCCTGTTGCACAAACGATCACAGTATGTCGGCGGCTGAAATTAATCGCCATGACAACCAAACTTACTGAATCTGTTCTGAAGCAGAACGAAGTTGCCAGATTTTCTCTCGAAATAAGAACGCTTTCACGGACTTATCCATGCATGGTACATGTGTGGGGACACACATTGCGCATCGTTGGTGCTGAATTTTCAACGTCTCTCATTACCATAGCAACACACCTGCCAACCTACTGCAACACATGTCGACCTACTACAACACACCTGCCCATCTACTGTAACACACCTAATGACGTACAGCAACACACCTGCCCATCTACTGTAACACACCTAATGACGTACTGCAACACACCTGCCGATCTACTACAACACACTTGCCGATCTATTGTAACACACCTGCCGACCTACTGCAACACATCTGATGACGTACTACAACACACCTGCCAATCTTCTGTAACACACCTGCCGACCTACTGCAACACACCTGTTGACTTACTGCAACACACCTGCCGATCTACTGTAAGACACCTGATGACGTACTACAATACACCTGACGTCCTTCTGCAATACACTTGATGTCCTACTGTAACATACCTTCTAACCTACTGCAACCCAGGTTCCATGTCATCAGTGCAATGGACCCACATGCGCGGCCTGTTACAACGTGTATCAGACAGCCTGCAATGGGGCTATCCCATGACAGCGTTTTCCCGTTCAGCGACTTTACCAGACGAGGGGGGTTGTGAGCATGTGATAACTGCCAAGAACAGTCTTTTGTGTGCTATGACAACAGGCTGGCCAATTATCTATCAGGCTAATTACAGACCACGTGTGAACACCGTCAATCCCTGAGTGAATTGATACATTCAAAAAGAATAGATTATCGTAACTTCGATTGCAGTTGGGCGATTTTGACGAATCAAAAACTAAACATGATCACCATTTGACGAGGAGTTCAGAAATGCAATTGGTTTGTGGTCAAATATGTTATAACTTTTATTTTTAACAGCACAGCCCAGTCAGGCTAGATGCAATCTTATTGAAGATTAGAGCAATTATCGAACAAAAGAGAGCTGGCCCTCCAACCACGAATACCAGAATGGAGTTAATTAGTCGTGTAAGACATTGGCTACAGGAGTAAACTTCCCACCTTGTTGTTGGGCTATTGAATCGAACAAGTTGGGTGCAACGGGAAAATGCCGTAATGCAACAATTTTTACCATACTAGAGGGCGCGCGTGTACTAGTGGTGATAGATTAAGCAGCCTCGATTTCACGAGCCCTTTAATACATCGTGAAATAGCTTGCAGCCGTGCCAACTGAATCTGAGATTGCGTGAAAAGGGTGCTTCTACGAGAGGGAGTGAACTAAACATGACCTTATAGAAAGGTAAGGTTTTAATTATTTTCACCGATTATTCTATGTTTACAATTCTAAGATGCTTGTTAACTGTGGTACTGGCCGATGTCGACTTCGCGGCAATCGCCAGTCGGATTAATCATTATTGTTATGTGTGTTACGATACTTGACGTAGCACTCGGGATCCTTTCGTAAGTCAAAACAGTATTATTATTATTGATAATTGTAATATTACAATCCAACCCCAAAGAGTTCTTGACAAATTTGTTTACTCTCAATCCTATGTCTTCCGGAAGTCTATTACACGTTGACATGGAAACATATCGTGTCTGTTTTCATCTGACCTTTGTTTTTCAGGCTACTACCATGCAGAGGAGAATCGCTGCTGCAACCGTTCCTGCATGGACAGAAATTGGTTTTAGATAACTGCAGCTAACCAGCAAGATCTTCCTATCCAGTCCAGATATGTTGTCAAAGCCTACTTTCTATTACTCGAAATAAAGAACAAAGCCTTTGAAAAGGGACAGCTATTTTCAAAAGAAAGGTATGTAAGTTGTTTTGTTACTTTACATGTTCTGGCCCTTAGCAGAAGGCTGGCATAGGGGTTTGGGGTTGTAAAATTTGGTGCAACTGAATGTGTGGAAATAACAGGTAATAGTGTCTGGGGGAAAGAGCATGGTGATTTAATTGTTAACCTTCATGGAGTTCTTTCACATTTCATGAAACTGTTTTGCTATCCATTGTAAACCAATAAAATATGTTACATTTTCTGAATTTTCAATGACTGAACAGTCTTACGCCATGCCTTGAAATGTCATTTAAAAATTCACATGACTGCCGTTTTTTGTGAAATTTCATTTTTGCTGTGAACATACGAGTGAGGCCGTATTTGAACATATTATTCTTACTGCCAATACGCAAGCAATGGTGTCTTAAGGATTTTAAATTACTCTTAAACAACAGAAAGATTATCCATCATTTTAAAATTTTTAAATCACCCAAGTCTTCATATCTTCTATTGGAAGAAAAATATAAAATGTGAGAAACGGTTCCCGCAGCCTTAGACCATAAGTGTACTTGACAGACCCATGAAACTGTAACCCGTGTTTAAAATTGCAAACATCAAATGTCCTGAAAATGGGTGACAAAGGTTTGCCGCACTATTGAAGTAGTCTCAAATAACTTGCATATTTTGCAGACAAGTGATGTGTTTAAAAAATTGTTATGGCTAGGAATGAAAAATAAAGACGAAGTTTTATACATTACTAATCATATGCAACCTTGCTTTCTGGAAATGATAAAAAATTAATTTTGTGTGAAATTGTAGAGCAGTTAGTAGTTATCATATCGTATTTTTTGAAAAACAGGGCAGCATTTTTTAGGCAACCTGAAGTATTTAAATATTCGTGTTTTAATATTTGTTCCAGGCTCAGCGACATTTTAAGGCCATTTCAAGCGGCAACATAGAAAAGCTGTGTTACCCGCTTTTCTTCCGATAGCATGTCTACACACCAGCAATGCTGCATAGCACAATGTACTAGACACTGGCCCTGGAGAAATGTGTACAAAGTTACCATGAGGAAATGTGCCGTGTGTGAAGGGGCACTATATCTGAGTGCTACACCAGTCTGCCTCGTTGAGGACGCCACTGATGGGATAAAATTCTCTTTCATAGGCAAGGAGTCATGTGTGAACAACAATGGCTTATTTCCTTTCCTGGAAGAAACATGAGGGACTGAAGCTAAAGAAGACCTATTAACACTCTGGTCTTGTTCAGCGTCAGATTTTGGGTCTCAAGCGAGTCAAGTGATATGCTGTTGTTTACGGCCTTCAAGGATCTAATTTAGGATGTTATTGAGGCTAAATGAGGTTCCATTATGTTATTGAGGCTGAATGAGGTTACATTAAGGGAAGCCACGTGCCAAAACCGGATGTTTTTTACAAGCGCTTCTGTAGACCGTTCGTAGCTAAGGCGGTTGAAAGTAGATCCCAGTAAAATGATAACCAAAAGCATCTTGTACACCTGGCATTTTCCTTTCAGAAGAAAGACTTTATAGTAATGGTAACAACTTTTCAGTTTGGTACACATTATGCGGAAATGACGTTCAGTGATTGCATTGGTTGTCTTATTGTCTGAGGAAAACCGTAAATGTTATACTTTGATGATCGGATAAATTTTTCACCAACAGGCAAATTTGTCACTTCTTCAGTTTTAAAGCCCTATACAGTGCTGTTGTGCTGTTTTTATGAGCTGAAATGATTACCGATTACGTTTGCGAATTGTCATTTTCCTGTTTACCTATAGAAATGTCCAGCGATCAAAACGAATACCTTTTTACATTTGATTTGTTCATGTGTGTAATTATTTTTAGAGAACTCTTAAGAAGGCCTTTGAACATTTTAAAGTTTTGTGTTAACTTGTCTATAACAAAAGTTCCACATGCAAGCAAAGCATGTTTTCAGTCCTAGCCAGCTGGATACAAATCTGCTATGCACAAGATTCGAGAATAAACAACAATCAGTGTATTTAAAAACAAAACGGCAAAGTGAACAAACATGCATAAAAAAGGACCAACACTGAAAAAAAAAAACAATTGTAATTTTCCCAATGCAAAAGATTCCATAATCAGGGATATCAAGGGCTGACTTTTTGAATTGAGGCGTTCAATTCTCTCGGGTTATTGCTGCTTTTCACTTTGTCGAAAGGTTAAATATACGGTAAGGCAGCTGGTTTCAGTCGTTTTCTGTCACCTGTAACAGAATAGTCAGAGCAATATCAGCAAGTTATAAAAGAAAACAAGACAAAACTACTTTTGTAAGGCAAAACATGCACTTGACATTTCATCGTCGTGTTTTTATGTAGAAACTAATAATCCTTTTACCCAAGCCTTATTTAAGATCTGAATTAATATATGTGAAACAGGCTAAAAGTGATTCAAGAATGTGTATTTTTCATGACACTTAAAATATATTTATAGGGTATCGGGGAGCCGCCACTCCATCTGGGTATATCTGTGTTCTTTGCTATCAAAAACGCCATATCCGCGGCACGTGGTGACGCCGGCATGCCGCCAAATGACTTCTGTCTGAACCACCCTGCTACCGTAGAGGAAATAAGAATGGCATGTCCAGACAAGTTTATAAAACAGGTAACATACCTTGAGTACCGTTTGGCAATACACTGTGTACAAAGTTTAAAGTCCGGCATATGCAGGCATTTTAAAAAAAGGCTTTTAAGTCGGAAGGCTCACAAGTCCGACAAAAAGTAAGGGAGTTCGTTAGTCTGAAATTAGTCTGGAGATTCACAAGTCCGGAGGTCGATAAGTTCAAAAACTATTTAAACGAGTCGTCGACAGCGGAGTAGCTGAAATTTGTCGATGGGCACTGAAAATGTAAAACTTCAACCATTACGATTATGAAAACATATTGTTCATTATGCGGAGCATTTCAGGAGACATTTGTTTAATTATCAACTGTTTGTTTGAAGTATCTTCCTCGGGAGCCTATTGCCAAGAAATGTTTGGCAACATGCGGGTGGAAGCTCTCACTTTCAACATTCATTTACGCCAGCGCAATCGCCTAAATGAGCTCTGCTCACCGTACAAAGCTGTGCGGCGATTTCATTTACCTGGTGAGACTGAGTTGAGTCCTCATGGTATGCGATCTAGCTGAGGTAAATGCAGACGATTGCCTTCGATTGACAATTAATACGAATGCCATTAACTGGCAACAACAAATCACTCGCTGGCTCACTGTAACCGTGTGTACGACTGTTGTATTTACGTTGGTAATTACAAGTTAGTGAGCATGTTTTGTTGCTGTGTGCGGTTGACAATGCCTTGAGGTAAAGTTCAATAAAGGCAGGCAGCTGCGCTTGTTATTCTTCGCCTTATTAACGCCAATGGTTCAGACATCAACCTGTAGACTTACGCGAGGACCCGAAGAGTTATTTGGAACATGCGTCTTGAGACAGGAATTCGAACAGTGGCTTAGAAAAATCAACTTGTAACTTCTGAGCTTACGGACTTGTGAATGCACGAACTTTACTTACATGTATGAACACGTAAAATTTCAGACATTCGGACTTGTATCTGACCTTCGGACAATAGATGTAAAGCCATTTTTGTTGCAGGGAACGACATGAGGGTCAGTCGGCTCAGAGAGCTACCGCTTCCCTTCCCCAGCTGCCCCCTATCCCACATGACAAAAGCTTCCTAACAAAAGCTCTATATAGTGAGGCAGCCAACTGCACAAATTCCTGTTGCAGTATTACGTAATCATTGACAAGGCCTTGGGAAGACATCAGAATAGAAGTCACATTTATAACTATTTTAGCATGTATTTGAAATTTTATTTCCATATTAAAAATTCTTGACTAAAATCGCCGAACGAAAAAATGCTTCTCCCAACCATAACCAAGTGCCTGTGCTCCGCGTTTATTATTTTGATTTGAGAACTTTATTTGAAATTGATAACATTTCTACTTAAGTTGCATCATACCGGCCTTGTTATTAAGAAATTGATAACATTTCTACTTAAGTTGCATCATAGCGGCCTTGTTATTAAGAAATTGATAACATTTCTACTTAAGTTGCATCATACCGGCCTTGTTATTAAGAAATTGATGTTCCTACTGTTCATTTCTCAGATTACAAATGATTTCTGTGTTTGGAAAGACCTTGTAGTTCATTACTACATAAATTACTTACGGCCAGGATCATTTTAAATGGCGCCGACGATGGCCTCAAAGGGCAACTAACTTTCAATTTGTTACAAGCCTAGAAATCGACTTCTAATTTGAGGAGGGGTAGGGGAAATTTTGAGACGAAATTTATAAGAACGATTGGTAAAATGTTGTTATTTAAAGAGGCGGGTTTATACCATTTTGTCTTTCCAAATTAAGTTTAAGTAGTTTTTCTGTTGATATTTTACATCTCATTTTGATTCTGAGTTTGATTGTTGCTTATCATAGTTGCAAGCAGTTTATCCCGTTCAATCCTCTGAATAAGATGTACTTATACACACAATTGAGACCATGGGTAAGTGGCTAAAGCGTCTGCACGGTGAGCAGAAGGTCCTGGGTTCGAGTCTCGGTCGGGGCAGAAATCTTTTCGGACTTATATTCATTAGGTCACGTGATGTGACCAAAAGAACGGGATAACCTGCTTCCAACATATTCCACGCATCATTGAATAAGATATATTTATACACTTATCATAGTTGTTTAGGTCAAAAAGATTCAGTCCAGTGTTGTCTGTTTCTAGGTTGTAAACCTTTGAGGCCACAACACGTTTAGTACCGGAAAAGAAAGACAAGGGGCAGTAAGGAAAGAACATCATCGCATATGTCGGTCTCCAATTGACCTATCCCAAGCTCCACCCCATTGTGCTAAGTCGACAAACAAACAATAAGTTTTCGCCGGGAATGTATTGTTCGTCGGGTAAAGTGGCGCCTTGGAAACAAAGGCGTGTCAAGAATGTTGCGTTCTGATTGGTNGTATATGTCGGTGCGTATATGTCGGTGCGTATATGTCAGGGCGTATATGTCAGTGCGTATATGTCAGTGCGTATATGTCAGTGCGTATATGTCAGTGCGTATGTGTCAGTGTGTCAGAGATATGTCGGTGTGTGGCGGAGGGAAGTGAAATGAGAACTAACTTGATGTGATGCAGAAGGTCGTCCACTAGTTTGTCGTTGATTAGGTCTTGTGACCATGTTTTTAATAAAATTTAGTAAGTTCGGTTGGTAGTAAAACAATCATATCAATAACATGACCGAATTTTATCATATATAAATCTTCTAGATGAAATCTCACAACGTTGTTTCAGTTTTCTGAAGAATCACGTCGTTTTCATTTTATGCAACACAGAGTTATTTTTCGTTATAATCATGCACAACGAATAAGTGAACCAGGTTTGCGAATTGCAAACTCGAGGTCACGGAGAGACACCCAAAGCAAAGAGAGAAAATGAGCCAAATAAACTTTAGGCGCAAAGAACAAGAAACTAAAAGACGAGAAAATGACGAATATTATAGTTAAAGAAGTATGCTTACATCATGAAATCCTCATTGCATACACAATCAGCTAACGACCAACACACCTGCAGCGTACACAGATCATGGATAACGAACCTGAATGCCAAGAATATGGCAGGAAAACGCATTTAAAGGCCAATGGCACGTGAGCAACGAAGGAATGGGAGGGGGGGGCGTACAACATACGGGAGTAACTATACAAATACATGCAACTATCCAAGCGATACCATATATATTGGCAATACGTATGCTTGCATCTGCAGTAACATTATTTCCCCGAGGAAGCGGGGAAACTTCGTTGACCAAATACAATCAAATGCTGCACACTCAATCAAAGCTTAAAAACCGAGTAAAACTATAATAAACATACACAATATCACTGTTTTTAATCCTCAGAACAAAGGAACTAATTGC
Source organism: Phoronis australis (assembly GCA_002633005.1). NCBI lineage: Eukaryota > Metazoa > Phoronida > Phoronidae > Phoronis > Phoronis australis. The sequence continues at coordinate 302,447 of NMRA01000517.1, forward strand.
AGGTTGTCACAAAATAAACCCCAAAGTTCTCCGTACAATGGCTGCGAAGATAATACGAGCTGGCCGTCGTCTGACCAAAAGCCGACGCATGGCCTGGGTAAAGAAGCAGGTGATTATGACATCAAAATGCTTATACACTTTTCTACGTGCTTAACTTCACATGGACCGAACAAGCCTGTGCGTACACGTAAAAGTATCTCCGAGAATATTGCGTTCAACAGGCAAATCAACCGTCTTCTGCTCACATTCTTGACCACGTAGACGACGGCAAGTCACACATCTGTTAATAACTTAACGAAACAATTGCGTTCGCGGTAACGCCCCAAAAAATTCTCTTGCAATTCTGAAAGAACGCGATGCCTGTCAGGCGCACGTGGAAATGGGGAACCACAGGCGTTGCCACGTGACTGCCTAAGCTACTCGTTGGGAAGATATCATACCTTGCTCCAACCGAGCTTTTGTCAAGACGACCGCCAACATGTAACAAACCTCTGTCTCAGAAAGGGTCCAGATTAACGAGTGCCTTACTTTTATTCCCTCCGCCGCTGCCGAGAGCCTCTCAAAATCGTCTTTGGGGTGAATTTCACCACACTGGCTTCCGCTCATCCAACTCCTCGACAGCAAGTGGTGCCGTCACTGGGATCTTCATCTCGTTTTCGTTGCTCCAACCATTTCTGAAATCTACTGAAGACAGCTACAGCTTTCTTTAACGGCATCCACTTGAAATAGTAATCAATAAATCGTTGCAAACCACCGGCGTTTTATTATAATTATTATTTATTTATTAATATGATCTAACTTTTCAAAAACATTTATAAATTTTACACGGACATATTTTGCTTCAACGTCTTTAAGGATTGAATGTCCGTATCTTTTCAAGCCGTTCGCAACCGCGCGGACTGAAATACAACTATGCCGATAAGCTAACAGAGCTATCGTAGCGAGCCTCGTTTTGGAACGCGCCTCCTGTCGGCGTGAATTGGGTCTATACAGCTTTGTGCCAAAGCTACCCTTAAAGGCGAAGGCAACCTTTTTTCATGTCATTTTTAGCAAAAGTAAGGTTCGTTGATTATCCCAGACATATTTTTCACTTATTTACTGCTTTTCGTAATTTAATTAATTACTCGTCGCCTACTCCGGAAATGACGTTTTGGGAGGCAACACGCGCCAATTTCTTTTCATAAAATCTGACTGTGAGAGCAGTCGAGTCAGTCATTGTTGTACCTTGGTTGTGATAAGTTTGGTCGTCGTTTGCTTATGCTTACGAGTCAGTCAACATGCCACGCTGTTGGTGCGTACTGGGGTGTACTCATTATCGTCTCACGTACAGAGGAAGAACTGTCCCACTTGCCCGAGTGTCCCGCGACACATTCCCACTGGAGGGTGATCTGAGCACCCAAACTGCTTAAACTCTGCCGTGTGACTCCCTCGCCACACACCTGGCACCTTCGAAATAGCTCCAATACAAGTCCACAATAAACTTATCAAACTTAGGCTCACCGATCTGTTCATTGGATGACGAACTGTCGTCTTCACTGGGTGTCGAACTGGGCCTGTATTCACTCCCACTACTCAACATCGCTGCAGGGCTGCTTACAGGCTCTGGGCTAGAGACAACAGCACAGGGCGAATCACTGCTAGTTCCAGGAATTGCAGGCAATGGGGTACGTTCGGAGGCACGGGTGACAGTAGATGAAGAGCTTCCCGTCACTGTATATTGTGGCCACAGCTCGCGAGGCTTCTCAAACGAGGTTTATTTAGAATTTGTTGTGTTCTGGCGAACTGTGCAAAGTTTTTGGCTTTCAACAGAGATTTTCCCAGACTTTGTAAGAGTGCACCAAGCCCAGTAAAAAATGGGGGCTGGAATTTTTGGGAATTTCTATCTTTTACTGTAAGATTCACTGGGTATGTTCAGAGCTATGAATTGCGGACGGCTAAATTTTGGTACTTCCTGTCTTCTAGTGGAATATTGTCTCGTTTTCTACTTTTTTCGGAATTCGTGCTTCTCCGACTGAGGCAGACCTTTTCCATTTCTCCAAATAGGGTGTTCGTTCGAGCTCATAAGTATGACAAGTCCAAAATGATTCAACCTTTTAACATAATAAGTAACTTAAAATGCACAATACTTTACAACATTTAGTATTACAAACACTGTCCAACAGCACAAGTTTCCATGATATGAAAGTGGACATACATGTTACTATTACCATTGTTTCCTTACACCAGAATTTGACAAGCATGATTTAAAAAAATATGAAGTTCCAAGGAACAAAAATTGGAGGCTTGGAGCTTCAGAATATCCAACATAGCTTATTTCTCAAATTAAGATTCTTCATATTGTTGACTTGATAACCTGAATTAAGAAAGCAATAAGTTACAAAACATGACTTGAAAGCAATTTAGACTTAAAATTTAGTAAAAATATGAACCATTTTGTGACGCCTAATCAAGCTTTGAACAGCAATTGACAGTCAAACAACTATTTTTTTAGCTTGGTGTAAGATCACCTGAATGGGAAATTCACAGTAAAATAATTCGAACGATCTCATATTTTTTGCACAAAAACACGAAAATTGAACAAATTTTCTTTTTTGTCGCAACGTTTGTCAATATGTATCAACGTTAAATTTCCACAAATTACAAAGTAACAGGTTGAACATGCCTTCCAGTTCAGCAAATGTCGCGATGTTGTCGGTGCCTCCAGAAATGAGTTCAAGTCCAACGGGAATTGTGAGCACATTTATCACTTAATAACTTATTTCAGCGTCGCAGTTGTTACTCAGTAACAACTGCGACGCTGAAATTTGGTGAAAACTGTTGAATCGTGGAGAATAGAAAGTAAAGATATGTCTCACTAAAATTCACCGTAAATTGTTGGCGGAAACAATTTACACAAAGTTTTAAACTCGTAACTTATCCCGCTGTCCTCCAATATGGCTGACGCGATCCAAACAAAGTGACCCAAATTTCGCCACAAAAATTGCAATAACTTTACACTGCTTGCCCCGATTTTGATACTTTTTCGAGTTTTACTGAGTAGAATGCACTACCTTCCCGATGATAGCAAATTACTTTTTCAAAACGAGAAAAAAATTCAAAACGAAAAAAATTGGTTCGACTCATATTGGTTCCTCGGTTCAACCGCCCTACGTAAGGAACTAAACGTCAATGCAATTTTAACATAATAAGTACGCGTAACATTTATCTGTGGAAGAATTCGATCACTTTCAGCAGTGTCGAAGTGAAAACCATTGTAAATTTTCAACGCAGCGTGTGCAAAAACAAGGAGACTTGGTATTTATTGGATTGGCCAGCTACCCTGGTGTTGGTACTATAGAAGACCCTTTTATGTTTAAAAGCCTGCCACTGTTCGGACGGATTGTCCGTCAGGATAAGATGTGCGGGCGGTTCAATAGTGCCTGGAACAGGCTGGTCGCGATCGCCACACTCGGAGGTCGCCATATTGGATTAAACTGTTCGAGCGCGAATGAACGGTTCAAAAGTGAAAGTTACACACCAAGTCCGAAAGTGACGACTGGAGTGAGGTTCTACACGTTATCTCAGTAGAGGACGTTCGGCACCGCTGTCACCATGTTACGTGGTCAAGCCCTATTTAGTGAGCGCAGAAATGTCTATGAATATACGAGCAAACAATTAATACCTGGTATTACTTGACTAGGAGCTGTAGCGATATCTATCGGATAATAGACTGAACAGGTGCGACTACCCGGTCTCCTATCAGTGTTACACCGACCGGTTGTACGAACAGCGTGGAAGATCTCCATGTAACCAAGCTACAAAAGGCCCGTATGTCGTCTGACGTAATCCAAATGCTTCAAGGTCAACTGAATAAGCAAGCTTTGGATGAGATCAAGTCTTTTATGAGTCTAAACTAAAGTAAAAGCTACACTAATTAGTGATTTGGAGAGGCCAAAGTGACTGAGCTGAGCGACAATATAGATAATTAGGAACAGTATTCCCAAAGAAATAACATGGTGATCTATGGGATGGATGAGTGACGGAATGAAAATAAGGGTGTCGGCAATGATGCAGCTGTTGTAAAACGTGGCCAAAATTATTAAATGAAATAGCTCATGAGGACATCTGTCGCCGCCGTCGACTTGGCAAGAAGACAAGTCAGCGTGTGACGTTTTCTAGGCTCGTGACAGACTAAGGCATCTGAAAACGTTTAGCTTTTTTCAAAAAATATTAGCCGAACACTTTCTCCCTATCCACGGGTTAGGGGTATGCCGGCAACATGGGCATGATGTTGACTTTAAAATATGGGTAGGCTTTACATGAACATGTCAGGTCAGTGGCCTTGTCAGTTGTCAAGTGAAGCTGAACCCCGTGTGGGGTTCTTCGGATTTTCGCTGGCTCCGAGATACTTTTCCTCGAACACTTTTTTTTCGTCGTCGCAACTTTACAAAGTCCCAAATCATAAACGTACGATTCTCAGCTAAAAAGTACCGCCTGTTATTTTTGTCAAAGCCGTTTCGGAAAGTGCAAAAAACACCCATCAATTCCAGCAGGAACGTCGTTTAGCGACTGTGTATTTGCCTCTGACGTCTTGCTTGCTTGTCGGGTGTCACGTGACTTTTCGCAAGGAGGCGGAGCTTGTGATAGGCCACAGCCTTAGATGCAACGCTACAATTGATCGTTTAGCCTATGGTGGCACTGAATAGTTAGGCTGTAGCCACAGGGCACTGAACAGTTAGGCTGTAGCCACAGGGCATTTCTAGTCCCTAGAATTTAAATACAGGGCGTGTGCCAAGTTTGGAGGAAGGTTTGATGAATTTGTTGTCTTTGTGAAAGAAATTGCCAGGAAAGTGATTTGCTTGTGTTTTTGAATGAGAAAAGCCAAGATTTTTAGCCTGTGACCCACTTTCCCTGCAAAATGGTGGCTGTCGCTTGCTTTCAACCCCTGTCGCCTGTCGGCTGAGAAAACGGGTGCAATTTCAGGTGGCTGTCAGACAGATCCAAATTTCGAACAAAGTAGCTGGTAAGGAGCGTACTATGACCACATTTTTAGAATCCAGAAGGAACGAGAATTCTGATTCTGAATCTGTTGTCAATTTTTTTCTAGCACTTGCAGGGCAGTAGTAAATTAGGGGAGAAAACGGTCAAATTTGGTGGTTTTTGGTCATATTTTTGTGTGCCGGTTTTCGCCCGTTGTGAATTAAAAATGTGTAGCAGAATTAAGTTTCAGTTATCATGAGTAATGCTTTTGAGTTGGGAACGCCAAAAAATCTTTTGTTTTTTTCGGACTCTTGATAAGACGTGAGAGAATGACTCGTCTTCACTTGGGTGTGTGTCGGTAGCCAAAACCCTGTTCTAACTGTAGTGTGCCCCCTATGCAACTCGGCCCAGTTTTAATCGTCTGCTCATGATTACGCCAATAATGATCTCGGTGTTACAAGCTATTACAACTTATCTGCTATTGGCAAGCTGTTGACAGCACGTCCACTGTACGATACTTACAGACACGATTCTTACTACTAACAGTGGCGGATCTAGGGTATCACAAGGGGGGGGCCCAACGTTTTGTCCGGCTGTAAGCATTTGCGCAAACTGAACCACGATTGTAGATGCGCATAGCACCGAATGGGGGGAGGTTTGCCCTCCTCCCGCCCAGGAAATTTTTCTGTTTTTACCTCTAAAAAGCAAGCATTTTCCTTGATCCCTGAAGTATTATCCAAGAAAAAAGGCAATAAAAAAAACGGAAACGAAACTATCAGACTCAAACTCACGACCTGTGGCATAAAGCAGGCGTGCGTAACCAATACACCACCACGACTTAACTGCAACTATTGTTCCAAAAGACCTACTTGTTTATGGTCCACAGCGTTTGCGCGCGAAACCTACTTCTTTTTGCAATGCTTATTATACGTTTTGTGCCATCGATTCTTAACAAATTTGTCGTATTTAAAATAGTCTTCAAATGCCCAAAAGACCAAATCCGTTTTTCTTGTTGGCAATAATGACGGGATTGCTTTGGAAATCGTCTTAAGATAATGTTTGACAAAGAGAGTATTGCGAGTTTCTGAGTGATTCACTAAGACTTCGATTAAAATTCACATCTTACCAGCAGCTTCTGTTTTTTCATCGTCACTCAGGTTCCATTTGCTTTAAAGTCACTATTTCCTTTACTTTCGCCTGCTTAGATCACAAATTGAGCTTTGCCAATCGAAAGATATCATAGTGAGATGACGCTATCCTCCCATTTTCAGATGGATTTGACATAGTTTGCGCCACCTAGTGGCCATTTTAAGTGTATTCGAGTCTGTTTTTGTGCGTCCACCCCTCTATCAACCAAATCGCTCAAAGGATGATTGTGAAAATTGGCATGTATATTCTTACTATGTAGAGGACGGTTGACGGTGATTTTCCGACGATTTCGAGTACTGTGGCGCCTCCTAGTGGCAGTTTTGTTTTTTTTGCGCCTATGGCTGTATCTCCTAAACCGTTCGCAGGATCTTTACGAAATTGTGTAAGTATATTTATATGATGTTAGCAACGGAAGATGACAACTTTTGGACAGATCCCACTACCGGTGTGCCCCCTAGTGGCAATTTTAGTTTTTTACGCTTACGTTTGTATCTTCAAAAGTCCTGAACGGATTTTCATGAAATTTGATATGTAGGCACCTATTAGTGAGGTGACGCTATCCTTCCGTTTTCGGATGGATTCGACATAGTTTGCACCACCTAGTGGCTATTTTTACTGTTTTCGAGTCCACCCCTCTATCAACCAAACTGCTCTAAGTATGATTGTGAAAATTGGCATGTATGTTCTTACTATGAAGAGGACGGTTGACGCTGAATTTCCCATGA